>LTDI01000547.1:0-66733 GCA_001654545.1 Fusarium agapanthi
TTCCACTTTAATACGCTTCATCTGCTTCACGGCTTCCAAAGGGATTGATCCCCCAAACAAGTCAACTTTAACAGCACCAGGAGCCTGGAATGCGGCACAGCCGCGCGTAAAGCTTAAGATTTCTCGAGTGCCGTTTGCAAAAAAAGAGAGCCAAAGGCATCAGAGCGTATTTAAACAGAGTTATAAAAGCCCACTTGGCCTCAACGCCTCCAAAGATTAAAAAAAAAAGTGGTGCAGCAAACGGGAACGCGACCCGGCTCGTTGGGACTCTTGGGGTGGAAATTGATTCATCGCATTTAGTTGACTTGCATATTATGGGGAAGAAAAAAAAAGCTATTATACCATGCACGGCTTTCATCATAGGGCTAAGAGCTCGTTTACGATGTGTACGTCTCCTTCACGTCAAGGAGGATAAAAAAAAAAAGCAAGCTGCATCACAAGGGATGAATGAAAAAAGGTTCCCCTTTTCTTTTTGAGGGGGAGCCTGGAAAGCTAGACTCCTTTAGCGTTGTCTTGATCCGGATCAGAGTTGAGATGATGGAGGGAGACAAAGTTCAGGGCTTGTTTGTTACGAGTCTAGATTTTACCAAACACACTCGGGTATATGTTTTCCCCCTTGCATTACGCACCCACCTCACTTCTCCACGTGGCCGTTGAGATTGTTTATACAGTATCTGAGTATATACATATCTGCAGTGTTTATCGCCTGTATCTTGAGCTGGGCTGAGCTCGTGATGGGGACCCTGTATATATTGGTAAGACGTATAATAAGCAGGGATGGCTGCTTACTGGCATGTTTGCTTCACCGTACGACGTAAATTGTCATTCATGCGGTATTGACGTGGCTGGAGGTGGCATTCAGTTGATCATCCAGTCAATTCTCTTATTCGGTTATCTCACGATCCATCCATATCTCACAGTGGTAGGTAGTTAAATCGGTTGGTGGAGAGAAAGGTCAGGGGTCCGAGACATCAGCGCACTTGAGAAGTAGGGAGCCCTTTTTTCCCTTTCGCATCGTGACTCAAATGCAAGGGACAAGAAATGCATACATAAACGAGAGCTTTCCTTTCTTTTTTTTTGTTTTTTGTTTTTTTTTGGAACCATTTCTTCCTTCTTTTTCTTTGGCGATTAAAGCATGTCAACTAATTTCTCAAATCCATATCCTTGTTTCCGCGTTTGGCGTCAGGAACGCTCTCTGTATTCCCGTGGTTTACGTCGCTCTGCTCCAGCGCCAGAGTCTGTCGCCATGGAGGCTTACAGCGGGCTGAATTCTGTTCAGTGGTGGGCTCGCAAGCTAAACTCCCCAGCTGAGCAGATCTTTCCTATAAAGAAAACCCTTGCGTTTAAAAATGTTTCAGGCAAAAGAGCCAGGACCCAACAGTGACCAAGAGAAATATCCATTTTCTGCAGGTTCTCATTTTGATCTCACAGGGTTTTTCTTAATCCCGACTCGAACTTATGATCGTGATGACCCCCTTGTGCTTCACGCTACTGCGTACTAGCTGTAGGCACTAACAATAGATCTTGACACAGTCTAGACAGTCTAGACAGTGTAGCCTCGGCCAAGCAAGACCAGCTGAAGAATCGTGTTGCACTGTGAAATGTGTGACACAGACCCGACCCTGTGAAATTTGCTGACGATTGGGGATAAGCCTCCCCCTACACCCCTGCAAAGCTTAATGTGAACAGGGCCCTGCCCCTCGGGTGCCGATGTGTCCCCGGGCTGTGCCTCTGTTACTCTACAGCACCTAATCACTAAACATTTTGGTGGCCATTTCTTCAGTGCTGAGATTTGAGTGTGCTCAGTTATCGTGGTTGCATGCGCTTCGTCCGAGCGTACATGTCTCTATTGCCTGTGTGCACTACACTACACTGCGCTTTGGTTTCATGTTTGAACATTGCGATATCTGACATGTATCCATCCTCTGCATCTCTCTCTCCCTACCGCTCTTATTCCCAGTCGGATCGTTATCTTTCCTTGCAGCTCATGCCGTGAATTGGATCCTGTACTTGGCCCAGGCTGGTAATACGCCCGTCCCTGTTTACTTAACGACATCACATCGCGTCGCCCAACTTCCCTGTGGCACTTGGTCTTACAGTACAGTCAAAGCGTCGATCTGCTCTGTAACAGGGGTTCCCCTAGTCCTTGTCGCCTCGATGGGGAGCTGACGGGTGTGGAGACCGCCCCCTGGGATCTTGGCTTGGGCTTGGGGCGTGACGCTACTCGTTCAGGCCGGCAGATCCGTTGCGCCTTAGACAACTTCCGTCAGGGAACTAGACCAACACACAGGATGGATGGGATGTACAGTGCGGTACCTGACGGTAGGAATTCTCGACTGGCATGCACCAGACCCGATCTCTGGGTGTGGAACTGATTCCAGAGAGCAAAAAAGCGCCATAAAGGCTGATTGACCTCCCCATTTTTAAAGCTAAAACAGCGTTGTATCTCCTTTTTCCGCCCACTCTCGCTCAAAGGGAACAAGATCCCCTCTGTCCCCTCCCAGCCCAGCTCAGCTCGTGGTCTCCCGATTCGTTTTTATATACAAAATAATGACCGTCGTGGGAACCGCTCAAGCTGCTGCAGAGAGACACGACAAGGAATACTCTTTCATCGAAGCCCTTGCTCTAGGTCCCCGCGAGTCCTTCTCCCTCGTATCAAAGGAAGCTCTTGGCCTGCCCTCATCCTCGAGCAGTCCTGTCCTCCCCGTCGCCCCATCCATCGCTCAGGTCACCACCGTCACACGACCTAGAACTCCTCCTCAGAAGAAGCAAGTCGTCGCTCCTGTGTCCTCGCAGGTCCACGTCGCTACAGCGAGTCCTATCAAGAGCCCTACTACTACTACTACTACTACTACTCCATTGCAGAAGAGAGCTCCCAGTGTCACCACCAACACCACCGCCCCGAGATCGCTCACCAGCAACAAAAAGAATAGCGCCATGGCCAACTCGACAAAGGCGCAGAGCGCCTGCCTGGAGCTATGCCACAAGACCACGGCGCTCGGCGACCGCATCTCGGTGCGCATGCTCGAGTACCTCACCATGGTGACCAAGCAGCCCCACGGCCTCGACACCCTCGCCCACGACTTCCTCGACACGTGCGAAATCCTCTTTTCCATCGAGGCCGGGCTCGGCGAGTGCATCCGCAACCAGCAGACCTTCCCCGGCGACGTCATCTCAGAGCTGAGCAAGAAGTTCCGTGTGACGCAGGCCGACTTCCAGCTGCTGGACCAGATGCTCGGCAAGTTCCTCGAGAACGAGCGCAAGGGTGCCATGGGCCGTATGCGCCGTGGCTGGGGTCGCATCTTTGGCGATAACGACATCGAGAGGATGATCAGCGCCCTTGGACGCACGCGCGAGAGCCTGCGTATGAGTGCGCTCATGTTTCAGTGGAGTCTGGGTAATGAGAAGATTGAGAATGAGCTTGGTATCGGCTACACTGGCCTCGCTGCTGCTCTCGACCGCATGGATACCCGTGCTGGCATGGCGCCTAGATCGAAGCTCTCTGACCACGGTGGTTCGCAGTACAGGCCTTCTTCTGCGTCGCAGCATCGTGGTGTGGAGGGACACAGCTCCATGTCGATGGCTTCTCAACCCCCTTTGCCTCCCCTCCCCTGGACGGAGCGATCGTCGTCTATGCGCGAGGACACACTCGCTGCCTCACTGCACCAGGCGGATGCTCGTTCATTTACCGGTGGTCATCATAACACTGCGAGTTCAATCGCCTCCACTGAGCGTTATCACTCTGGTACCACGGCTACCTTTGATCGCATGAGCACCTTTGACGAACACCACGAGGCACGGTCGCAGCACACCGCCGTGTCAGATAGTGAGGTATCTCTCGAGGAGCTCTCGGGTCTGGATCTCAACGGTGGCACAAAGGTCGTGCGACTCAAGGCCGATCCCTTCAGCATGCCCCGCTGGAACCCGAGAAACACCGTCGGCGCCGACGCAGCCAACCTCAAGTCCGCTCTCCTTACCGCCGTGCGCGGCAAGAACCACAAACTCATCGAGCAGCTTCTGGATCGCGGTGTATCCCCCAACACTGGCCCTGATCATCTCGCTCTCAAGGAAGCTGTTCTCAACAGCGACGCCGAGGCCGTTCGTCTCCTCCTCCTCTTCGGCGCCGATCCCAATGGCACCGATCGCTATGGTGTAACACCGCTCTTTGCCTCCGTGGAAAAGTCTTTCCTCGCTGGTGCCGTTCCTCTGCTCAAGTACGGCGCTGATCCTCGCTTCGCTATGGGTGAGGATAACGAGACTCCCCTCGCTGCTGCTTGTATCGCCAACAAGGTCAACTTTGCTCACCTGCTTCTTATCTACGGCGGTGACCCTAATCAATTGACCGCTACGGGCGAGACGCTCCTCAGCAGCGCTATCAACAAGAAGACGCCCAAGAAGTTCATCGATCTCATTCTCGACTATGGCGCTGATCCCGATCTGAAGAGTCGCGAGGGAAAGACTGCTCTCTTTGAGGCTATTCAGAACTCTCGCGTCGACATCGTCAACAGTCTTCTCGACCACGGTGCAAACCCCAACTTGCCTGGTCCCAAGCACATGCTCTGGCCCGCCACCTACCAGAGCGCCTGTCTGCAGGTCCTCCTTGCCCACGGCGCCGACCCTAAGAAGGCACCCGGTATTATGGAGCTTGCCGTCAGCGTCAACAACATCGAGTCAGTCAAGATCCTCCTCAACGCAAAGGTCGACCCCAACCAGAAGAAGGACGGGGTCTACACACCCCTCTGCACATCCATCCGCGACAACCGCCCTGACATCTTCCACCTCCTCCTCGCCAACAAGGCGGACCCCAACGTCCCCGCCAGCGAGTATCCCGCCTTCAAGTGCATCACGCACAACCGTCTTCAATTCCTGCCCCCCCTTGTCGACGCGGGTGTGAACCTCAGCTCTCCCAAGGGCATTGTCGAGACTGCCGTTAGTGTTAACAACATGGAGGCGCTCACATGGCTGCTGGAGAAGGGGATGAACCCTAATGATAAGAACCCCAAGGGCCACTCACCGTTGACGACTGCTATTCGCGAGAACAGGGTCGAGATGGTGGAATTTTTGCTCAGCCACGGTGCTGATCCTAATGTTCGCGGTCAAGACTGGCCCGTGTGCATGGCCGTCCGCAATCCCCCTGTCCTCAAGCGCATCCTCTCTGTGCTCGCTGAGCCCCGCGCCTTCAAGGGCGTCATGGAAATGGCCGTCGTCGCCAACCAGCTCGAGTCGGTCAAGCTCCTCCTCGGAGCCGGCGTATCAGTCGAGGACAAGAACGGCGGTGTCTTCTCGCCCCTCACATCCGCCATCCGCGAAGACCGCAAGGACATCGTGTGGTTCCTCATAAACGAGGGCGGCGCCGACATCAACGCGCCCGGCGAGCATCTCCCCGTCGTCAAGGCCCTGCGCCGATATCGCGGCGACTCCGAGATTCTCGAGTTTCTGCTCGAGCACGGCGCTGACCCCAATAAGGTGTACCGTGGGTGGAGCGGTGTCATGCAGGCTGTTGAGAACGGCGACGAGAAGATCCTTCGTCTTCTGGGTGAGAAGGCTGGCTTTGATCTCGATGTCAAGGATGAGCTTGACCGAAGTGTCACTGAGATTGCTGCTTCGCGAGGCTGGGACGAGGCAGTTCAAATTCTGAAGGAGTACGCCGTGAAAAAATCTGCTTAATTTATTGGTACTGCATTGTAAGATGACGAATGCTTGGGATTGGGATGGGGTTGGAGTCTGCGAGATTGCTTTATGGGAATTGGACTGGATTGGATTTGGATTGGATGGTTTGCCTGGTCTCGTGTCCTTTTTATATATATCCTCTTGTTTACCTTGGGCATTTTCTTATTTTTCTTCGTTTTGTTCATATCCCACTGGTATAGTACTACCATGTATCTGCTTATATTTTCTTTGTCAATCTATACGTTGGCGATAATACAGATGAGTTTTGGAGCATCATGATCCCAATTGAATGTCCAATTGATCGCGCGCGAGATGTTAAAGTGACGTGTAATTTAAACTTATCTATCTATTTTAAATGCAACCATCTACAACCTGTTTCCCATGTTGACGTGAACAGATTTAATCTGCGTATACGCCTCCAACCCAGCCTCACCAAGCTCCCTCCCAATACCACTCTGCTTCACACCCCCAAACGGCACCCGAGGATCACAGTCCTGGCTACTGTTAATCCAGACCATTCCCGCCTCAATTGCAGCAGCAACGCGATGGGCCTTTTCCAAATTTGTCGTGAAAGCAGCAGCGCCAAGTCCATAAGTCGTATCATTCGCCAACTCAATCGCCTCCTCCTCCGTCTTGAAGGTAGAAATGACAACAACCGGGCCAAAGATTTCTTCACGGAACACTCGCATTGAGGGCTTGACGTCTGTGAAGACAGTGGGGGAAATGTAGAATCCCTTGTCCGAATCTCCGACTTTTAGAGGGTGACCGCCCGCTGCGACTGTGGCGCCCTCTTTTTTGCCAATGTCGATGTACTCCAAGATCCTCTCGTATTGAACCTTGGATACCTGCGGTCCTTGATACGTTTCCTTATCCCACTGGTTACCAACTTTGCTAACCGTGTTAAGCGTATCAATGAATTCCTTGATGAATTTCTCGTAAATAGTCTCTTGCACGAGAATTCGCGACGTCGCGGTGCAGATCTGTCCTTGGTTGGACATGATGCCGAAATGCGACCACTTGACAGCCTGATCAAGCTCCGCATCGTCAAACACAATCAACGGAGATTTTCCGCCTGTTTCGAGGGTTATGTTCTTGAGTGTCTTAGCTACGACTCCCATGATGCTCGCTGCCGTGGCTGTTGACCCCGTAAAAGCGATCTTGTCCACCAACGGATGCTGCACCAATGCAGCGCCTGTGTCCTTGCCCAGACCATTGACGATGTTGACTACACCAGGTGGAAACCCAGCTTCTTTGATGAGTTCCCCCAGGACTAGAAGACTCAGCGGTGTTTGCTCCGCTGCTTTGATAACAACTGTATTTCCACAAGCCAACGCAGGGCCCAGCTTCCACGTCGCCATGGACAGAGGATAATTCCACGGGATGATCTGCGCGACAACACCAATCGGCTGACGAATCGTATACGCAAACTTCTTTGGTGTCGTGTTAATAGTCTGACCGAATGTCTTGTCAGCCCAGCCAGAGTAATAGCGAATAACGCCGACAGCCTCGACGAGATCATTCTCCAGCGTCTCAATGTACGTCTTGCCGTTATCCCAAGCGTCAATAGTAGCGAAGAGCTCGCGCTTGGACTCGATCAGATCAGCGAGACGGGCCATAAGCTGGCCTCTGTCTGAGGCGGGGAGATCTCTCCATGATTCATGACGCAGTGCGGCTTTGGCTGCTTTGACGGCTTTGTCGATGTCTTGAGAATCTGCGGATTGAACTGTTGCGATTTCTTGTTCAGTGCTGGGATGTGTTAGTGAATGTAGGGAGTGAGGGGTAGGTAGGGGACTTACGCGGGGTCGATTGATGTGAGGGTTTTATTGCTTGATGAGGGGACGAATTCGTTGTTGATGAAGAGGCCGGTTGGTTGAGACCATTTCACTCCATTGGGAGCTGTGAGTTCAATTGAGGCAGCCATTTTGGTGATGAGATCAAGTGGTTGGTGTTGATGGACTGTGATGTTTAAGCTTGGGAGAGGGTCTCTTGTACCTCGAGATATCTATCCGTTATAGGTAGTATGAGACTGTGACTGACTCTCAATTCAACCTGATATAGAGTAGACCGATGAGAATGGCGATTGTTTCCGTCGTCTCGATCGCGCAGACCTTCTCTTTTTAACCACCTCGCGCAATCATCTCCACTACCGAGATAGGGAAGTGAAGCCTACAACGACAGCGCTGCACTCCACTACCCCGCATCTCCATCGACCTGCTCACACTGGGCAAAGACTTACATCTCAAGCGACACCTCATATCATGACTCAAGATAAGATAATGTTCTCATTGTCTATCAATTATCTCATTACAGACTAGCTTACATTCACTTCCGAGCCTCTGCCTCTTCAGCCACAGCCCGAGGAATCTCTTCATCGAGCCCCGTCTCCTTCGGCGTCCAGCCCAAAACTTCAGTGGCGCGACGGGGCTTGCTTCTGGCATTGCTGCCGAAGAATACTGAACCAGCGGGGAGTGCAGTGTCGACTTCTGGTTTGTACAACTCTTCGACTTCAAGGGTATCAATGAGGCCTTGGTCCTTTGCTGCTTTGGCGACTCTATCCGAGATATCGGCCCATGTCTAACTTGTCAGCTTTGCTAATTGAGTGCAGTGACAGGACTCGACTTACCAGCTCGCCAAAACCGGGAAGATAAATCCCCTTCTCACCCCAGACATTCTCATCCTCACCTCCCTCTGCGCCCTTGTCAGCTAAAAGTGTGAATAATCTCGCGAGATCAGCGACGTGGACATTCGTCCAGGCTGCTAAGCCGCGACCCGCTCTGACGGCATGACGGCGCTCAATCGCGACTTTTGAGAGTGCGGGGATTTGAACGCTGCGCTGCTTGACAGGACCTTGGCCTTTGCCGTAAATAATGGGAGGGAGGACAAGAGCCGTCTTGATAGAAGGCGTCTCCTTTGCTATCTTGAGAATGTAGTTGTCTACCACGCGAGAGTCGTGGCTGCGGATGAGGTCCAGAATGGAAGAGACGCCATCGAGATCATCCCAGACTTGGCTGGAGGGTTCACCTGGTTTGAAAGACGGTGAAGATAAGTCCTTGACAGGCAGTAAACTCGCACCAGAGATCTGAATCAAATAGCCTGTTCATCATCAGTCCAGTCCAGCCCCTCCCATTCATTTTGTCATCACTTACCATTCCCCCTCTTCGTCAATCCCCGATGAATCGCCTGCAGCGACCCAATATGCTTATTCGACGCAACATCTAAGTTTACCCAAGTCAGCAACACCACACCACCAGACATATCATGAAACATCACTACTGACTCAGTACCACCAAAGCTTGTGAAGCCTCCTGTTCCACGAGCGCACTATCATCTAGGTCGCCCACCACAGTGCGCACTTTCGGATACGCCTGCGAAATGGTCTCAGCTGCGTTGGCGTCGCGCACGAGCGTGGCGATGGTGTACTCGGGATGGGCTTGTGTGAGCTCGTGCAGGAGCTGGCCGCCTACGTAGCCCGATGCGCCGGTGCTGGGAGGGTTAGTAAGCGGAATGCGAATAGATCTGGGGTGTTACAGAAAGATTGAGGTCATTGTGCGTGTGTTTACGTGGTGTTGGGAGTGCTGTGCTGTGCTGGATGGAGGTGTTGGAGCTATCGAGATGGGGTTTTATGGGGGTATGCTGTGTAACGGATATTATTAAGCTGTGCACCGCCGGAATTACGACACTGCGGCGATAATGGCGCATGAATTACTTGTTTTTTTTTTTTTACTTGCATGCGCATGCGTTTATCAGCCACTTGAATAATGAATGATGTTATAAATGAGATCAAATGCAGTTCCCGCGGAGACTTGCCTTTTTAGTGCCTTTCAGAAGATCCATCGCCTCCAGATGAGGAATGCGACATTGCAAAGTGGAGACAGCCGTATCACCAACTACCAGCCGCACGAGAAGCAAAAATAGTATGATAAAACATGTGAACGAACCCTTTGAGCTTTGGAGGGAAGTATTGATGAACGTGAATTCGAACGCACGACCTGCAAAAACGAAGAGTGGCGCAGGCAAGAGATTTTTAGGATTTTAGGTTCGGAGTTATAGAAGGTTTGTAGGTTTTAGGTAGATACCACTGCACCACTCTTCGCCGATAGTATACAGAGTGATTTTGGAATATAAGGGTAAGATACAGACTGAAGATAACGGAATATAAAGGGTAGTCTTCACCACTACTTGCACTTTCAGCACAGAGGGTTGAATCCTAGTGAGGAAAATATCCAAGATGTGCTCACTGCTCAGAGACACGAGCAAATTGCTCGAGGTAAACTCATTTCAACCGCTTATGTTGACTCTGAAAAGACAGCTCACTTAGGTACTCAGGAACTGCCCCTATTCACGTCGGTGATGATTTGCATTATGGCGGTTCCAGATCACTTTGTCAGCCGTAGTGTCGTTTAAGCACTGGTAAACAAGATTTCAAGTACGTTGCTTAATCCTACATAAAGGGCTTGGGTATTCTTCGCTCATTTAATACCTCTTGCCTGAATGTTGGGAGATCGACTGCAGATGTTCGGGGTTTGAGTGACGCTGTTGAGAAGTACAAAGAGGATATGCTTGGTCAAGGGCAGATACTCCCAGGCTACATGCCCGCGAGTGAGATGCCACAAAAAGAAGCGTTTGTTCCATAGTTTTAAAGAACTGACACCAAGGGCTTTGAGACTGTGACTCGGCATGTTGCCGGCCTAGTGGCTCGCCTTTGCAGTCTTGGGAGTGATGTCTTGAGTGTTGAAGGAGGCGCATTGCATTTAGCCCAACAGGCTCTTGTCATGTTACATGCTCCACAGAGGCATCCCTCCACGTTTACGAAACTCAGACCTGGACCAGCGCTGCAATACTCAACAACGTCTGTCTCGTTGAAATATCCGCCAGAAAGCCTCAGCATCTTCGATAGTAGCAGAGGCACAAATCTTTTGTCAAATGGCACGGAAGCAAGGAATCGAAGCGGCTGGAATTAGAATTAGAGAACATTTTGGTAGGATCGAGGAGTCGCTTATCGTGTACGTTGAGGACTTGGTTGCGCAGTTTACCGACATTCACTATTCAGCGTTTGACCAAGGCCCAGAGGTTGAGCATACGTCAATGGAAACAATTAGGCTCTTTAAGAGTCTCGGTTGGTGCTTAGTCAAGAGTTTTCTGAGGAGTTACAGAACTCTTTGCATCAAGTATCTGAGGACATCCTTTCCTGGTTCGTCGCTATAAGTAAGGCTGGTTCCAGGCGTCGAGATTCCGATCTTTGTGCCAGGCTCCCGATTGGCCACACCTACGACACTGGGATTTATTGGCCATCGTGGAAGCCTCTTAGGCAGAAGCATATATTTTAAATTAGACTATCGTGTCCTCCTCACCTGTGTTGGCAGCCTAAAGTCTAACCTCATAGGCAACAACCGACTGTATAGTTGCCTAAGGTACTGCTCTGGAACTCTATCTATAAGTGTAGTCTGGAGCTTTGTTTTATGGCCACAGATAGTGTGAAAGACACTTTTCAAAGCGCCCGTTGCATGGCAAAATCAAGTAAAGCTTCAGACTCAAGCGAAACTTTGCAATGATTGGAGAGATGCTGGAGAACTTGGATATGGTATTGAAATTGGAAACTGACTTGGCTATGTATTGTATCAGATCTAAAGGACTTTTTGGTGCTATAATTGGTAAGAAATAGCTTGGATCACTTGTCAAACATAGATAGACTAATACTCTAGTGTTGATGTTAGTAGTTCTCTCGGTCGCTTTGCTATTATCAACATTTGTCTGAGAGCTTGATCTTGGAGTCTTCTCCCCTTTCAGACCCAGGAATGATTGATCATACTCCTCTCTTACAGCACGCATACTTACTTAGACTATGGGGTAAAAATGACCGTACAAAGGAATTGAGCTGCTGATGTCTACCAGGATTGGCGCCTCGCACTTCAGCGCGTTGACATAGACATAGACATAGACATACCCCGGATACATCTATGATCTGCCCTCCAAAGTATCGTGGTTATCAGAAATGACTAATGATCAGCCAGTCAAACATGAGCGACTGCCCTTGGACTGTTTTATCCTACAAAGGCATAAACTTGAGAAGACTTCAGGGTCTCCAAGTGCCTTGACTGGCTCAAGCTAACCTCCTAACGTTCCTCGCCACGGCCGCTCCGATAAGCGGGCTACCCCACCCCGCGGAAACATTCCCTTTTTCACCATCTCACCAACAGCACAATAACATAACCTCCCCCGGGATCAGTCTCCCTCACGAGAAGAAGCAATCAACCCAAAACCAAATCAATCCAATTTCCCTTCGTCTCTCTCCACTTTCCTATCTAAGATGCCCAAAAAAGTCGAGCGAACACGGACTTTCACAGGCTGTCGAACATGTCGTTCGCGCCACGCAAAATGCGACGAGGCTCAGCCCGAATGTGGAACCTGTAAACGGCTGGGGCTTGCGTGTGGAGGTTATGGAGCACGGCTGTTTTGGATCAGGGATGATGATGTCAGGCCGGAGCTGCAGCAGAGTCATCGGGGATCGGAGTATCGGTATCCACTATTCTCCGGTAAGTTCTCCGGTCCGTCTTGGGGGCTGATGGCTGATGAATGCAGAGAGTGAGAGACGGTTGATGAGTGATGAGTTGAGGGGGAGTTTGGGAAAACGAACGGCATTGGCGTTGTTGGCGGACATTGATTCTGCGTGTGAGAAGAGTGATGTTGGAGATGCGTTGATGAAAGGTCCTTTTGGAGTCTTTCAGTCTGTCGAAGAGACGGAGTTGACGTTGGACACGATTGAGTGCTCGCCGGATATTAACACTGATAATACATCGACGAGCATGTATTCTGAGACTGATGGTTTCATTGAGGAGATTCAACGAACAGACTGGCCGGATCAGCTACCCGAAGATGACCTCGATATTTTCACGCACTCGTTGGACCCGAGTTTCAGCATCAACTCTGAAGAGATGACAGCGGGAGACCAAATGAATATGCATGATTCTATGGCAAACTTCTTCGTCGATGATCCAATAGGCGCTGAAGGATTAGCCCTCTTCAGTCCAGGCTTCATATCCCAAGTCATGGGCAACGACACTACCGCGCAAGAAGACACGATCGACCCAGGTCTTCAAGCTTCAATGAACGAGGTAGTCCCATACCCAAGAAACATCACAAGCCCATCCGGACTCCCCGAGGAAGCAGAGCCCTTACTCCGCCACTACAGACAACACATCGCCGGCCAACGCTCCACCATGCAGGCAAAACGCAAGTCTCCTTGGGAAATCATCTTTCTGCCTTGTGCCCTTGAGACTTTTGCTGAGCTATCACTATGGAATGAAGCTTCTCATACCCGCTCTTCGATATTCTATACTCTGCTTGCGCACAGTGCCCTGCAACTGCACATGTCAAAGGCGCCGAATTCTTTGGCGGCGGATTGGAAGGAGATTGGATTGAAGAATCATGAGAGAGCGCATAATCATCTGAGGCAGGCGCTGCAGCATGAGATGTTTGGACCGAGACAGGCGAGTTATAAGGAGCTTTTGATGGCTATCCTCGCTATGGCGATGACTTCAGTAAGTTCCTCATTTCCGATGTAATGACCAAATACTAATAGAGCCAGTTACACAGCGGAGCTCGTGCATTCCGTATCTTCCTCCTCGATGCAGAGCGCCTCATCCGTCTTCGCGGTCTAGCAAATCAGGCACAAAATCCCTTCAAATCCCGTCTTCTGCACCACATGTACACTCATCTCCGCGTCATTGCAGAGAGTATATCCCTCTGGAGTGAACCCCTTCCCGAAAGCTCTTTAGAGATCCAAGGTCGTGAGCAATTCCGAACATTCCGCATTACAGAAGAGGGCTTGAACATGGGTCTTGATCCCGCTCAAGAAAAGACCGATGAGCTTGGATACAATGACATCCATCTCGAGGTTCAAGGACGGTGGACCCAAACTCTTTATCCGGTTATTTATGGGATACCAGAATCTCTCATGACGCTCTTGTCACAAACGGTCTCGTTGTCCAACGAGAAAAATCGTCTAGAGACTGTTGCACGCTGCAATCCTTCAATATCAGAAGCTCTCTCCAAACACACCAAAACCCTCGAAAACAGAATCTGGGCATGGCCCTCCACCCTCGATCCCACCGAACCCGTCAAAATGCCAACAGGCGACGAAGATCTCGTCCGCCATCCCCAAGTCCGCTCCATGACACTCGCAATCCACCAAGCGTTGGTGATCTACTTCTACCGAAGAGTCTACGACATGAACGCCATGATTCTGCAAGACCTTGTCCGTAAAACGCTGGAGTATCTTGAGCCGTGTTTGAGTGAGTTGATCGATGATCAGGATTTTGCGACCAGTCTGGCGTGGCCTGCTTTTGTGGCGGCTTGTGAAGCTGTTAGTCCTGATTTACAAGAGCGAGCGTTGAAGTGCTTGGGAGTTACGGATGATAAGGGCGTTTATTTTACGAATAGGCCGGCGGGGGTTGTTGTGCCGTTGATTTGGGAGAGGAGGAAGCAGTCTGGAGATTGGACTACGAGTTGGCAGAGCCTCGTGCAGGAGAGCCTAGCATAGATATGACATTGGCTGCAGCGACATGTTCTATTAAACTCTCATAAAGTGATTTTGTCTATTTTACTATTTTTATCATTAAACTCCATAATGCAAAGTCACGTCCATTCAAGCCAACTTGACACCAGCATCCTTCAGAAGCTGCGCAAGCTCAGCCCTCTCATCATCCTCCAAAAGAGCAAAAGGCTTTCGCAGACCCCCCGTTTTCCATCCCTGCAATTCCATACCAGTCTTAATACCAGCGCCATAGTGATGCGCCTCCAGAAACTTGCACACAGGGAAGATCTTAGACCAGAGCTCACGTCCCTTCTTCAAATCACCATCAACAGCGATGGCGTTCCAAAGCTGCACTGAAAGTTCGGGAAGGACATTTGTGGTTCCCCAGACTGAGCCCTTGGCACCAGCACAGAGACCGTAGAAGGTCAGTGTGTCCCAGCCGTTGAGGGCGGTGATGTCGTTGTGATGGTGGAAGAGAAGATCTGTAAGAGCGGGCGCATTTCCAGACGTATCCTTGAGATACTTGACTCCAACGTCTGAAAGACCAGCGATTTCCGCGGGTGACAAGCTGACACCGCTCGCACTGGGAATGTTGTAGTACATAATCGGCAAACCACTCTCCTTGTAAATCTCCTCAAACATCTCCCTCAACTGCTTCAGATTAGGCGCATCGTAGAACGGCGGCACAATCATAGTAGCAGCGGCTCCAGCTTCAGCAGCATGCTTGGCGAGCTCTACAACACCAGAGGTGGTGAGGTCGCCGATGCCAGCGACGACGGGGACTCGGCCAGCGGCTGACTTGACGCATTGGTCGAGAACATCTTTGCGCTCTTGCAGGGTGAGGGCAGTGAATTCACCGGTGCTGCCGCCGGGGACTAGGCCGTGCACGCCGGCGGAGATTTGACGCTGGATGTGGGCGTCGAGGGCGGGGAGATCGACTGTGCCGTCGGGTTTGAAGGGGGTTATGAGGGCGACTAGGATGCCTGTGAGTTCTTGGGGGGCCATCGTGATGTGATGTGATTTGGATGAGACACTTGGATGAATGAGTGATATGAGATGAATGTTTATGATGAAACTCTTGATTCTTGTTGTCTATTATATGCTTCTTCTTTTTATCATTTCTTTACCAATTGGTATACCCCGCGTTGTTCTCTATCAGTCTCGAGAAGATGGCCTCGTCAAAATAGGCAAGTCTCCACGACGTGGGCGGAGATGCTTGCCAACCGTGTTTTGGTGGGGTATCAGCTGCCACATAACGCCCAATCTATTAGACCAAAGTCAAAAGAGGCAGAGAATTGAGAGTAGGGCACTTTGTTAGTAAGATTTCTGGCCTTCCTGTTCGAGAGCTGCTAATCGGGTCCAAGCACACGGGATTAGTCGCAATCGAATCTCCGTCTTACGGCCTGTGCGAAAGGAGCCTGCACGGCGACCTCCGTGTTTTGAAGCATCACGAAGGAGTCAGAGATTTAGCAGTATAATAATCAACTAAACTCTGGAAATTTTTGGCGGGTAGATAATTAGGTACACCGGCTACTAGGCCCTCTTCATTTTGTGGTGAGTTTCGTAAATGGTCAGCAACAGCTGTAACAGTGGAGTGAATGGAACAGGATATCGGTATCGAAGGTCTAGTATTTCTCATCTTGGGATCTGATAGGCAATGCATTTCGGGTTGTCGGAGTGCAGAGTTCGATATGATTGGGTTCCGAGGGCTGTGTCATTCGAGTTGTTACTAAAGCTGGATCAGAAAGGCACAAACCAGCAGCTATTTCCAGCTTGTAGTCCTTTTTGTAAAAAGTTCGAGCTTCGAGACTGATTACGAGCCATAAGCTTAAACTCTACGCTCCTAAACAAAAGTGTACGGCGAAGACCCGATATTCCTCTCCGTTGATAAGGCGAAGCGATAACTGTTTAGCTCCTTAGTAAATTTAGATGAGACTGGCCGCTAGGGCAGTCTTTGACGAGAATCAACAAATCATGGATCTCATCGAGGAGCTCGTAGTAGAGAAACAGCAAAGCAAGGCCCAGCTGCAACGCATTCTTGACAGGATCTACAGGAACATTGCCAGATACGGTGATGCCTCAGAGGACAAGCAGAGTCTTGAAGCTGGGGCGACCATGAGATCTGCCAAGTGGACCTGGCAGCGTGTTAGTCTCGGTGAGCAACTGGAATCTTTTGTTCACTTACGTCTGATTTCCCCAGAGACCAAGTAGTATTGTCTCGCCAGGATGCTCAAGAGATGCCAGGAGCTCGTCAGTATCTTTGCTATTAAATAGCTACTTGGGTGCTCGAAGGCCATAGCACTATATGATGGATACGGAACTCAGCTTAACCGTTCTTCTTTCTTCTTTCTTTTTACTATCTTTAAAGGGTTGCCAAATAGCTTTAGAATAAGTCCAAAAGTTTATAGGATAATGGAAGCAAATCCTCTTTACCTTTATCAACTGGACTATACATGGCTCTCAAAGCTGTAGCCCAGTGCTCGAAGTGGTTTCCAAGACGCTCGATATCGGCTCCTGCGCTAGAGACCTCTTTGGCGTATTGTAAGGACATCTTATCGACCTCGAATGATAGCTCGATAAATAATACTGCTGGCGGCAGCTGTAATTCCTTTATGGTTTTGGAGTTCACTTGGAAAGATTTCAATACCTCTTGATCCTTTAAGGCCTCTATCTATAGAAATTTAGCTTTAACTAAGCCCGGCGCTGGTGACAGTTGGCTGGTGGCAAAGCCGCCCTGCAGCCCCAGGGCGGGCCAGCATTACGAGAGTGAGGCTATAGCTCATTGTTAGGGCATATACCATGATCAGAGATTATGTGTGTACTGACTGAACAGGCAGCCTTACAATCTACGATAATGGTCATCAGTCTGCTTGATATATCTCGTTGAGGCGTCATAAGCTTTAAGTATCAATCAGCATGTATCATCTAAGGAATGACATCTCATTTATTAGCGGTAGCCAAGGAGGTTAATCCTGTAGCTAGTACGTGCTTGCGAATGCACCCAGCAATCAGTCAAAATTAAGTCTTCATCACCCTGTGTCTACTATTGATTCCAGTGTAACCTGATTGTCCTCGCCGACCTCACCAGCAAGAGCCTCAGTGGCTGGGTAACTATCAACACAACTGAATCAGGGACTGCTCCGGCATCGGATCTGGGGTTCCCCGAATTAAGGTTGACCGTTGCATGACCCAGCCTCAAGAGCCCCATCTCTTCTCTTCTACCGGCGATTGCCGATATCTCCAACTCAGTGGCGACTCTGCATTGAAAGCTTTAGAGTTCAGCTGGACAGTGTCAGCTACAGTAGTCACCGCCACCCGACAGGCTAGTAGCTCACGCAGATCCAGACGTCAGGATAGGCGAAATTTGATCATCGTGTGACTTAACAGACGGCAGTCCAGAATCTTGATTTTGGAGTCTTGACTGAAATACCCACTTTGATGTGATGATGAGTTGTAGACATGGGTACCCATCGAGACTATTGATGGGCTAACGATGAAATGCGCGCAGTGGGGATGGGGAAGCGCTTAGTCTAACGGGTTTGCTGAGGCCAATATCCACAAGAGATCATGGGTTTCATCCAGTGTTTTGCGGGGAATGCTACAGCCAAGCTTGGTTGATGATGAGTCTAGTCGCCCCAAGTTTGAGCGTCAGTTGGCAAGTCATGGAAGTATGTTGAGAGCCCAGTCGAATAGTTATCAAGTTCTGTGAGTTGATGTATCTCAGAATCGCAATGACTTAGTAACCTTTTCTCCCTACTTGCCGTCTGCATCTCGGGAGAAGTTTACTGAATTGAGATCAAGGGTATCACGTCGTAAGAAACACGGAATTATGGTTCGTAAATAGGATAGTAGATGTATTCTTCAACCTCTAATGCATGAATATGTTTCTCTACCCTCTAAATCCAATGCTATACGATGAATAATGCTAAAAGAAAACAACGCTGCGCTTAAGTGGAATTCGAGTTATCGGCACAAGAGAAAGCAGCAGAGCCCCCTGAAATCTTGTACGAGTCGATGATTCCAACAATAGATCCGTAAGTACCACTGATCATGAGGAAAGTGCCCGAGACAATAACAAAGACGCTGAAAGCAACCATGAGGTACCACTTCATGTTGGGATCACGCTTGCCCTTGGCCCAGTTGTCATACAGCCACATAAAGCCGTATAGCTGGAACGACATAAGCGTGCCAAGTAGGGCACCAACGAGGGATACAAGACCACCAAAGACAGGAATGCCTGAGGCAATGAGGTAGGCGATGACGGTGGTGATGATGGTGCAAGCGAGCCAAGTTCCCCAGTGGATAGCGCTGTTGGATGAGAGATGCTTTGTTCCGCGGAGGAGGCGGACGAAGACATATTTGGCGGCAAAGTGAATGACGAGGACGGTTGTTGCGAGAAGACCGGGGAGGGAGATGCCGTAGGCGACGCGCTTGATAAGATGACCGGCAGAACCGAGGGCGGGCGAGGCGACGTATGAGCCGCAGTAGAGGTAGACGACGCAGCCGATGACGATGTAAGTGATGGTGACACCAGCTTGGCAGATGAGGAGGGATCGAGTGTAATGCTCAGGGCGCTTCATCTCAGCAGCGATGGCACTTTGAAAGTTAGCTAATTGAATCACATATTACAGTTGAGGAAATTTGAGAAAAAACTTACAAGAATCCAGGAGTTCCAGCATAGGCAAAGATGAGAGATGAAATGGAAGAGATGGCCTCAGTGAAACTGGGGTTTCCAACAACCTTCCAGTCAGACTTCCAGTGACCCTCTTGAGGAGCAGCTGCAGGACGATCCTGAACACCAACTGCAATGGTGACGGTGAAAATAGCAGTCATGATGCAGACGAGGCCGACCCATGCGAGCATGCTGATGCGGCCGAGGGTGCGAACACTGGCCAGCAGGAATCCGCAGATAGCAGCAACAGCGACAAAGACAGCAGTGCAAGTACCGTGAAGAGAGACGGCGTTGAGACCGATTGAAATACCGAGCATACCAGAGCCTGCAACAAAGACCCAGACTGAGTTGTTAGCTAGTGTCGTTATGGTGTAAGATGAGAGTACATACAGAGGCAGAATGCGATACCGAAGATCTCGCGTCCAACTCGACCGAAGATCAAAAAGCCTGCATCATCGATACCGTAGATTTGAGGATGGTTGCGCTTGAAGACACCGATCATGTAGTCGGACCATGTTGTGATGGCGGCGATGACCATGAGGCAGATGATGCCGGGGAGGATACCGAGGACGTCGAAGACAGCTGGGATAGACAGAACGCCGAGACCGACCTGGGTCTTCATCATGAGAGCAACGGTGCCGATCCAGCCGACCTATTGATGTTAGTTGAGTTGAAGAAGAAGATGATGATGTGAATGACGTACAGCGCGGTAGTTGGGGCCTTCATCGGTGATATCACCAAAGACATCATCGTGAACCTGGGCTTCACCCGCGATGGAAGGGGTGTTGTTCAGAGCTGGCTGATCATTCTCATAATCATGCTTGAGGTCCTTCTCAGCAGGACCGCTAGAGTAGTGCGACATGATGTCAGAGAGCAAAGTGAATTGACCAACGAACAAAACAAAGACTGAAGAGAGAGGGGAGGGTTGAAGAAGGAAGAGAGAGTGGAATGTGGAGGAGATGAAGCAACAAAGTCTGGGGATTGTGGACACAACTTATACAAGCGATGGTATACAGTAGCTGACAAGTTAAGTTGGTCTTTGCCCCCCTGGACGATCCCCGTGGTGATTTACCTAAGAGAGGTTAGTCAGTGATACGCTGGGGGGAAAACCTGACAGGCAACTCGGTGTTGGCGAGGCTTATCTGGGTGTGTGGAGTAGTCCCAGTCCCCTCAGACACTCACTCTACTCTGCACCTCTTGGCTACTCCATGTCCCCATGGGGTTTCCACCCGTAACAAGCACAGAATTCGCGGAGAAAGATGGTCACAGTACGATTGACGAGCCAGAGCAGAAAAGGTCATTGTCTAGACTCTGAGTTGAGAATTATCATCACGTAAAAGAAAAAGGCACTTTCGCCAAAGGTCGAAGCTATGACGTTGAAAGTTCCACTGGGAATAGCGAGTCAGGTATTGCTCCGCGGTGCCTTGCTCCCCATAATCTGGAGCGACGGGATCTCATTGGCTGAGGTGTCAGTTTTTATTACCCCATTGCTCCGCAGTCTGGAGCTGATCCGGTCTCCAAAATATCCACAACCCCAATTTTCCACTTCATTCAAAGCATCAGACACGAGAGCTTCATTATTTATTGTGGAATTCGTTACCAATATCACATTCGCAGCGGAGTACGGGAAACGGCCGAGTCCACTCCGAGACCCCTTGATTAAATACCAGTGCGTTTGTCATAAAATGGTCTGCTTTCCCAGGTGGTCTCATCACTCTTTCTACAGTCAGAGCTGAATATACATACCTACTTGCGAAGGAAAATATTGCAAAGGGAAAGGAAAAAAAAAAGAAAACAAGGCTGACGTCGGTGCGGCCGAGACAGCCAAATTTTCCACGCACGGCATTACTCCTCGGCACCCGGAAATAAAACACAGTGGTAAAAAAGAGGCGCATCTCCAAATTTTACCTCTATGCAGTAACCTTCTGGAACAATTCGCGCATGCACCAGGGATGCGCGATGGTTGGCTGCGAACGGGGGAGAGCGTCGCAGATCACCGACCATTCCGGGGATCACCCTGTAAAGTTTACAGTACATGTTAGGGGGGGGGTTGAACTTGAACCGATGCTATCCCATCGGGAAAGCCTCCGCGCTGTATTGATGAACTGACTTTACCAGCGAGGCATTTTTTACTGATAAGTCGTGTCTGGTCAGTGCATTTGGCATGAAACGTTGGAGAAGCGGTAATCATCGGTGCGTTATGTAGCAGTCAAATCTCCAATTTTTGCTGGCTGCACAGATGCTCAAGTAGTCAGTGACCCTTTTACACGGCGGAACCGTTTCCGATAAACGGTGGTCACGGCAACTCCGTAACCAACGGATGACCTGCCGCAGCATCTCGCATATCTTGGGTTGTCATCAATCAGCATCGCCGTGTTCTGTATGGTAATCTCGGAAGATGACTGCAGGGTCCGGCCTAGCTCCCGATGTTAAGGTTGCGTGATGTCTATATCCCCTCTGAGCAATTCTTTATGTAAATATGGTCTCACCACCAGATCCCAGCGGAATGTTTTCTGTTTCTAGAAGCTCAACAGCTGAACTGGTGACTATCATGAGGCTGGTCCGTTCGCGGCAACGGCACCGAGATCACGGTTGATACCCAATATTCCCTACTTGGCACACAGAAAGCTTTCTTGGCGATATCCCACGTTGTTATCAACAGCACTTTGTAATGCAACGTATTGTGTTGGGGCTGATAATGGCCATAGCTTGGAGGAATCGCTCACGTAATGGATATCATGTTCATGCATGATCTGTGCTGTCCGGAAGGGGGCGAAGCTGGTGGAGCTGAGCATGAGCTGAGGCATTTGCGTGATGACAGATTTCGATAACTTTGGCTTTGTCCGTTGAGCCCGAGCTGCCTTTGGGAGAGTAGGTTTGTGATGGTATGTGCAGATAGCTAGTCGAAAGTCTCAAGTTTGATGCAGTGCCGGATGAGTTGCAACTGCACTGCAGCAGAGTCGCGATAATCCTCGTGGCTGCTTAGATTGAAGTTTCTAGTTCTCTGGGAATAGAGAGACTTTACTGACTATTTATCATCTTTCTGGTCCTCTCATACGGTTTGTTCCGGCTCAACCCATACATTGAAACCACTCAATACCCATTCACAATTTAAAGAGGCTTCAAGCATTCTCTTGTCTCTCTAAGCGTTACCCTAAAGGTCTAGACCAAGCCAATCCAAAAAGCCAAGTAATATGCATCTGCCAAGCCAGCTGAGGAATCATGCCAATACTGGAATCTGCCATCCATGAAAGTGCCAAGTGATAGACCCTGGGGGTTCATCAGACCCTTTCTCCGCTCCCCGCACGTGTCAATTCTCCAGTTTCTTAGCATTCGCCAAGTTATCCACTTGCCTTTCTGTTCTGTTGTCTGTGGGGTTTCCGACGTCCTCGTTTGCTCAATGAGGAATTCGAAGGAGTAAGCTACCGCGATGAACTGATAGCCATGTTCGGGCTTTATAAGCAAGAGGCCTCGAGGATTAAGAAAATATGAGACAATTAATACAGAGTATTTTAATGAGATTAGCAAAAGGTATCCTAAACTTAAGCTAAAATTGCCCAAGTCTTTTTGTCATTTAGGATCAAGGTCCTGAGTTTTCTTTTGCTCCCCAGAGAAGATAATAGTATTTATAACTTATAATCTGAATTAGAGAAAGTGGCTTACTCGATTTAATTCCACTTCTTACTATGCTGGACCTCGACTATCTCTTTATAGGCTACTTCTTGACTGGGCACGCAAAGAGCAGCTCCCAACTGTTAACTCTATCCCAAGGTGAGAATGTAATTGTAGCCAAGTGTGAACTTATAACCTACGGGCTATACCCGTCTCGCAGATATATTACACAAACGTCTGTGTCAAACTGATGGGTAGCATCGGGCCTCGAATATCCGATGCAGGCAGCCACGGGGCCTCGACAGTTGCCGAGGCAGGGCGGTAAACTCTTTGTTCTAAGTGCATGATAGTTCAGAATGATATAGACTCATGCATCGAATGTTCTTGGAAGCTTCACCGCATAATCCCTGACTGTAAAATGCCAAATGATAGACCGTAAAGATCTCCATCGGACCTTTTCTGTGCTCTCGTTTGCGTCAGATCTCCATTTGTAACCTGTATTTTCTACAGATCCTGGTGAAATTATTGTCCGGAAAATGTAACCGAATCAATCCAGGCTTCAGAGTCCGAGATACACATGAAGATAATATTAAGCGCCAAACCACCCTGATCAATCTGGGTCTGAGTGTACGTACATGTACACGCTATCTCCTGCCATTGATTGATCGTCCCGGCTGTGTACCCATCGCCGCAACAACGAGGTTTCGCCGTCCAGAAAACAACCCTGCATTGCCATACGCACAACCCAGCACCGCGAGAGTGCATCCATCTCCAGGGCGAACCCACGCGGAAGCTAGATATGCAACACCTGCCTGAGGAGGCGATGAAAACGCCTGGGTGATGTAGCTTGTTGACCCACCGGCGGGGGAAAAGCTCATGCTTGCAAACCTTCTGCCATCGTGCTTGATGTCGCTGTCGAGGGATAGCGAGACGAGGTTCTTGTGAGGAGGTAGTTATCTGGGTGCTACTCTCGATGATAGTGGAGCTAATCTCAACGACTGAGGAAGTTTCTGCAGTGGATATGGCAGTAGTAATGGCGTCTCCTGTGACAGTTGATATTTCAGTACTACTCTCGACAGCAGTAGAGCTTAGTTCCGTACCCGAGGTTGTTGAAAGTGTAGTAGTAGCATAGTCTTCTGTGGCGGTGGATTCCTCCGTACTACTCTCAGTCATCTCAGAGCTCAGAGCTCCGGTTGAAGAGGTCTCTGTGGTCAAAACAGCGAAAGCGGTAGTGTCCTCCGAGAATGTTGCTACCTGCGTGTGGCTCTCAGTGATAGTAGAACTTAGCACTGCTGTCAAGGGAGCTGAGAGCGCAGTTGTCGTAGCGTCTTCTGTTACTGTGGTTGGCTCCACGCTACTCTCGATAAGAGAAGACGTCAGGTCTATACTTGAGGGTGTCACCATAGTTTAAATAACAAGAGCAGAAGAAGTAGTAGTAGCATCCTCTGACACAGTTGACGTCTCGCTAGTGCTCTCAGACCGGCCGGTAGTAAAGGTCAAGTAACCAATACAGGAAACGCCAGTCATTGAGAGACCAGCCTCAGTACTTGTTGCCTTGGCGGAAAAAGACGTAGTCTCTATCGTAGTCAGCGTATCAGTCGCCCTGGGTCTCGGTTTACATGGACCGGCTTCAGAGCCCGCCAGCAAGAACGCTGCTATAAAAGCAGCCATGATGGCCTTGACGCTCATTTTGGACAGTGATGGCCGTACTCAGACGTGTAAGACAAGAAACAGCAACAACTAAGACGATAAAATAAGTAATAAGACGGAAATAACTCCCATTCAGTATTTAAACAAAGAAAAATAAGCATACTCGCTTAAAGGGTGTTCAGATCAGATCATACTGATATTTTGCTCCTAGGTGTTAGAATATTGGCAATAGTGTCAGCTTGGCAACAATAATAGCACCACTTTCAAGGGAAAATGACAGGGGGAGATTCAGCTGCCAATTCTCAATTTATTTAATATTGGCTCGTTGATATGTACAGAGTAAACTTTCTGGGGTGCTCAGAAAAGCTCCGAATACCTAAGATCAAATAGAACCAGTAAAGTATTTTGTACCAGAGTTTATTAAGCTTAATATTATTTTAACACTTAATTTAATGCTCTAAAACCGGAATATTTCCGAAGATACTTCTCTAACCCTGCCAGGATTCTTTAGTATCTCTTCTACATAGCTCAGATTTAAATCAACCATTGTCGACTATTATTTGTATCATGGGCTGTCTCAACATGCACTGGTAGGATGTATTTCATGGTTAAACGGATTCTGAAGTTAGCACATGGCAACGAGCAAGAAAGAGTTTAATGTTTCCCTATACTAGCAGTTGACGAAACATTCAAGTTACGAGAGCTAATGAGTACTTGATACTTATTACGTTGGGGCCATGCAGTTAGATACAGATCCGTGCTCTGCCTCGTTTGGAGGCGAATCACAGACAGGCAAGTTATGCCGAGTGAAAGAATATGGGACAGTGTAACAATATGACAATTCAGTTACCCTGTGAGACTGGTATCCCATAACTTCGCGTGAACAGATCTGCGTCACCATAAGAGCATTCATGACATCCGGGCATTATGTCTGCTCGGAAGTCCATGCATAGATTGCATTGTCATACGAACGCTGCTAAAGCGAATTGACCGTAAAAAGTCTCACGAATACATAAAACGGTATCACAGAACAGCCAAAGTTGCAAATATTCCCAGAATTCTTGGTTCATTAATAACTTTTCATTACATGATTCTATATAACCCAACCCAATTTATACAATTCATCATCATATCGCATTAATTTATTTGAGCTTGAGGACAGCCTTGCCGAAGTTCTTGCCCTGGAGCATACCAATGAAACCTTCAGCAGCGTTGTCGATACCCTCGGTAACGTAAAGCTTGGCCTTGACACTGCCGTCGGCGAGCCACTTCTGGAGGTTCTCCTGGTGCTCCTTGTAGTAGGCAGGGCCAAAGGCGGGATTGCCGACGAGGAAACCCTCCATCTTGACCTGCTTGGCGATGAGGTTGATAAGACCCTTGACACCTTGACGCTGGTCGGCGGGGGTGTTGTACTCGGAGATCTAAAGTTGTTAGTGATATGATATTGAAAAAGGGAAAAGAGTTGGCTTACCAGCCCGCAGACGGGAATACGGCCACCAACGTTGATGTTGTCGAGAGCAGCCTCGAGATGATCGCCACCGACGTTCTCGAAGTAAATATCGATACCGTTGGGGGCAAGACGAGGAAGAGCGTCCTTGGGACTCTCCTTCTTGTAGTTGAAGCCAGCATCGAAACCAAGCTCCTTGGTGATGAAGTCAAGCTTAGCATCATCACCAACGGAACCAATAACAGTGAGACCCTCACGCTTGGCGATCTGGCCAACGATCTGGCCAACGGCACCAGCAGCAGAGCTAATGAAGATAGTCTCGCCCTTCTTAGGCTTACCAATCTGGTGAAGACCAGACCAGGCGGTGAGACCAGGCATGCCCAGAGGACCAAGGAAAAGACCAAGGTCAAGGTTGTGAGGGTTCTGGACCTTTCTCAAGTTGACCTTGGGAAGGGTGTCCTTGTCAACGCGGACATATTCGGCGATGGGGAGGTAGGCGGTGATGAGATCACCCTCGGAGAAGTCAGAGGTGTCGCTCTTGATGATCTTGCCAAGAGTGCCGTTGACGATGGGGTCGTTGATCTCGAAGGCGGGAGCGTATGACTTGACTGATGTGTCGCGCATCTTTCCGCGGAGGTAGGGATCGAAAGATGCATATTGAAGCTCGACGATGACACCGCCTTGAGGAGCAGATTCGATATCGACGGGGCGGTCCTCAATGACGAGATGCTCACCGGCCACGGGGAGGCCAGTGGGAATCTTTTTGTAAACGAGAGTCTTGTTCTGTGTCATTTTGGCGGTATGTGTGATGTGAGAAGAGTATGAGATGAAAGTGAAGGGTATATAAGATGAAAGATGAAGTTATGATAGAATATGAGAAATGAACGACGTCACTGCAACTTTTATAAGACACGGTGCATCAAGTACCAAAGCCACGTCAAAGCGGCGCTGGCATAATACCGAGGCTCGCTGCAGAGCTTGATTTGTAATAAGGGACCAAAAGCATTGAGAATTCTTCGACAACTAAAACGTCACAGCGCGGGAACGGTCCACATACACGGTGATGTTTCCCAAAGCGGTAATGACCTCATGAATGATGCCATGGAGGTTGAATTCACATCAGCCAATCTACAAGCTGAGAGTGAGTGACATCTTGTAATAAGGTGTGCTTATGTTACATGCCGAGGTTTACTATGCGTGATATGACAAATGCAGTAAGATTCTTATCACTTCTACTGCACAGAATGGTCAGTGAGAATCGCAGTGATGATAGTGAGAATAAGACGGAAACGGGAGCGGGGTGCAAGGGTGGATGCTCGGATAATTAGCTGAGAATGGTTCTGATGTGCTGAACCTCGGTCGGCGTCTCCGTTTCTTTTGGTTGGTCGTGGAATCAAACAGTAGAATTCTTTACAGGCTTCTAGCGCTGTCTATCATTAAGCAGGGCTCGAGTTTTCGCATTAACGCCGAGTGCTTCCCGGTCTGTTCGCTTCCTCACCGTTATTAAAAAACTGGAGAGAAAAAGTCTGAGGGTGCTGCTGAGTAATGATACAAGAGTCATGCCAAGTGTCAGACTTGCAAACACACGAGTCAAGTTATGGTGGCGATATTCGACGTGACAGTAAACTCTAACAACATTCCAACAACCAATCTAATACCGAATCAACACTGCCGAAGCTCACAGACATCTGTTTTCGTGATAGCTTCAATCATATCACGCATTTACCCTAAAGCATTCCACGCATCAAAGTATAACCGAAGCCCGAAAGCTTATTCCTCACTCTATTTTCATAATCGCATCACCCCGCCAGATATCCAACCGCCCGCGATAAACCTCCCCCGCTAACTTAGCAGCCTGAAAAACCACGATGACTCGGAAGTCAACCAGGCACGGTGTGATTGAACCATGCAAGGAAACTACAGGAAGATCCAGCCGGCTCCGAGAGACGACGCCGATGAGATCGACCGCAAGTTCCGCGTGGCCAAACGCAAGCGCCAGCATGTCAGGATAGCCTGTAATCCCTGCCGCGATAAGAAACGCGCTGTGAGTGACTCCGTGTACCGACTCACAATCCCCATGTCAACTAATAGAAACGAAACAAAAAAGTGCAATGGTATAGAACCGACCTGTGATCAGTGTCAAACACGCAGTCTGGCTTGTATCTACCGCGTACCCCCCAAGACAGTTGACTCAACAATCAAGATTCAAAAACAGCTTGATACCCTGCAGCACAGCTTTAATCACTACGCAGATATAGTAGAGCAGCTCAAGACACTACCGGAGACAGATGCGCTCAAGCTTCTGCAGAGGCTGAGATCCCCGGCGGATGTGAATGGGGCTTTTACGTCGTTGCAGGGGAGTGTGCATACCCGGATGCGACTGTCGAATCACAGGACGGCGCAGGCTATAATGCCGACGACGAATTCAAGGGTTGAGTTTGAACTCACAGCGTTGCATGGCATTGTTTACCCGACGCTGGTGCCGATTGACATAACCGCTCTGGGGATATCGCCTCTGGAAATGCCAGCGCTTCCTGCGGCGCAGACGGAGACTTCGGTGCACAACATATTGCCGGCGAGCCCTGTTGTTCTTTCGTCGGATCGCTTTCGTCCGCTTTGCGATAGTCGGTTGGAGGAGATTGATATTTCGTACTGGACAAAGGTTCCGATCAGCAATGAAACTGCCTCGGCGATGATCTCGCTGTTTCTGGAGACGGACCAGACGATCGTGGGGTTTATCGATGCTGATTTGTTCGTCGAGAGTCTTGTGGGGCGAAAACCGCAGTTCTGCTCTACGTTTCTCGTCAGCGCGATATTATACGTTGCTTGCGTGAATGAATCCCATTCCTCAACAAGTACAATCTGAACTAACTCGAATGGCAGCATGCATATACAGCCTCGGATTTGAAATCCGTAACCGTCGGCAGTCTTTGCTTCAGAGAAGCTGAAAGACTCTTCCGCGCTGAAGGATCATCCGACGACCTTGTTACGCTGGCGGCCATCAACATCTTCAGCCTCGCCTGTTTCTTCCACGGGGATGACAAGCTAGCCAGAGAACTCCTTGCTGCTGGCCGCCACATGGGAAAGAGACTTGGCTTATACGGTGCACCGCTGAATAGTCCGTCATTGCTTGCCTTTCAGGACTTGCCCGATGACGTGATCCGGATGACTGCGCATGTTGCTTGGAGCACTTACAACTGGATGGCGTAAGTAACTCACCGAATGGTTTGCTCGAAATATTTTCTGAGGCTGGAAACATAGGATTCATGTTTTGTACTATTACGATGAGGGTATAGCGATACCGCCTGCTCTGCCGATACCTGGGGATGTGAGACACGATGACCTTTGGCCCGAACACCCGCTCCCAGCATACATGGGCTCTTCGTTCACCAAGCTGTGCGAGCTATTTACTGTAATCCAGGAGGTGGCAGTGGTTTACTCGATAGCAGACAGAACACCTATCGTCGATCGCGTTCCCATCGCTTTCGCAGAAGCCAAGTACCAGAAGTTACTAACCTGGGCGGACTCTCTGGGCAAAGACATGGTTTGGAATCAAAACAGCCAGGAACACCTCATGCTGTTCCAGTGAGTCCACAATCTCCTTGTGAGATATCCCACTGACTCGGTGCTCAGTATGTGGTTCCACTGCGCAGTCCTCGATATCTTGCGCCCCTTTACCCAAGGCCACCAGAGCTACAACCTCCAATCCTTCTCCTCACCCGACAGCACCCCAAAAACCATCTTCTCCGCCTCCCTGAACCAACTAAAACGCCTCGCCCTCCTATACCGCACACAGCAGATGCCCAACAGCTACATGCCCTACATAAACATCTCCCTAGTCCACATCGCCAGCACAATCTGCAAAGAAAGCAACGACCCCACTGCGAAATTCTACTTCCTCCTGTGCGTACGCTACTGGCAACACTTGTACGTAGGGTATCCCCTCTTTGGAGACGTAGCACAGGCGTTCCTGACGATGGCGATAAATAACGGGTTGATTACGAATAGAGAGGCCAAGAGGTTTATGGCAGAGCTTAAGGGGCAGGGGAAACATCATGGGTTGACGGATACAGGGATCTCGACGAGTCTGATTGTGGATTTTGATCTGGCCATGACAAATAAGGAGGAGGCGAATGTCCAGGCTGTTGCACAGAAATTTGAGGAGGTGGCGCTGTTTGATGAGTTTGCGGTGTACAAGAAGGAGGATTAGACGGGCATTTGTTTGAGGAGCGTCTTAGGAGCTATTATACCCTTGCATAGCTTGTCTTGTTAGCATTTTCTGTCATGGCATAAGAAATAATTCTGGTGTGTTGAATAATTCATCTTTACAAGAGTTTGAAAAGCCTCTCCTGAATCTCAGAGCATGCTACCAGACGCCTTCTGAACATTAATTAATCATAATAAATATCAAAGTGTCAACTAGACGTCCCAATCTTTCTCAATATTGAGGTTCCTAGGTCATTCCGAGGTGAATATCGCGGTGACTGCGACGTGGTTGGGACCTTGTCATACCCGAGCAATGATTGGCCACTCAACAGAATTGGGTGATTCGGGAGCCTGTCATGCCCGGGAGATGATTGATCAGGCGCCGGCTCTGCATTTGGACCCTTGAAAAGTCTGACGTAGAGCGAAGCTGTCAAAAAGCCTAATTATTAGTTAATGCTGCATCAAGTCTGTAAAGTAACCCTAAAAATTTGCAGCTAGAATGGCTCTCCCTCGTCACTCTCTTCGACTTTACACTTGTACTGCCAACCTTCAACTCTCCAAAGCTTCCAGGACTCCGTTTATTTGCCGTCGCTTTACGACTAGTTATACAAGTTCATTCTTTCGCCCTTATTCTCTCAAGATGAACGGCCACGGCGATCTAAACAATTCTCACGCCGGGAGGACTGCGGTCCAATTGACTCCCGACCCAGCTCACGCTTATCGATCCCTCGCGATTGAACCGTCCAAAGATGAACCCGAAATCCGAGAGAAATACCGTTCGTTTATTCTTGATGACAAGTATACAAAGGATGATTGGGTTGCAGAGTTGGAGCTGAGCACAGCTATCCAAATGGTTCAGTCCGAGATTCTCGATAAAGGCCTAGATCGTCTGCGCATCCTGGTCCTCTACGGTAGTCTGCGGAGTCGGTAGGTGTTCACTCGCCGGCTTGAATGCTTAATCTTAATCTCACCTTCCCTCCAGATCATATTCCCGCTTCCTCGCCTTCGAAGCTGCCCGAATCCTCCATCGCTTGGGCTGCGATGTTCGAGTCTACGACCCAGCCGGCCTCCCTCAAAAAGACGACGTTCAACATAATCACCCAAAGGTTCAAGAGTTACGAGAGTTGAGCAAATGGAGTGACGACCATGTCTGGATAAGCCCCGAATAACATGGTAACTTGGTAAGCTCTCCAACCCTCCAGGCATCGATGAATAACACCTGACGCGAGAGCAGACTGGCATCTTCAAACAACAAATCGACTGGATCCCCCTCTCAACCGGCTCAGTCCGTCCAACCCAAGGTCGAACCCTCGCCATCGCCCAAGTCAGCGGCGGTTCGCAATCATTCAACGCGGTCAACTCACTACGAATTCTCGGACGTTGGATGAGAATGTTTACGATACCGAACCAGAGTTCTGTGCCCAAGGCTTATACACAATTTACATCTGAGGAGGAAGGGAGTCGTATGCTGCCGAGTGGAAATCGTGATCGCCTTGTTGATTGTATGGAAGAGCTTGTCAAGTATACGATTGTTATGAGGCCGCATTTTGACCTATTTGGGGATCGGTTCAGTGAGAGGGAGGAGAGGAGGGCGAAAGAAGTGGTAAAATAGAAGACATATAGACATCACGCAAGTTAGAGAAATAGATACGGTGAACTGTTCTTGGACGAGATGAAGATGTAGCAAATAGTCAAATAGATTGCGCTGGACTGAACGAGGCAGGCCTTGACATCTCGTACCAGAACTCAATTATAACAAGACGGGTACAGCAAATATCAGGATATACAAACTATCGCGGACTCACCCAGCCAGCTCAATATAAGCAGCGATATCCAACTCTATCTATCAACTGTACAGTGGTAAATTCCAAGGTTACGTCTTCATCGTTACTTCGTCGCTCAACTCTCAAAAGCAGCCCCAGCCCTTGTCTGTTCTCCAATACGCCCGGCCAATCCGTCAAAATGGCCATGCCCCAAATGCATCCCACCGATCCAATGCTAGATGCCAACTCGGTCTATTGTATTATGCTGTTTTGTTGCAGTGAGCTCATGCGGCGTCGGCCTCCTGCTCAGCGAGGTTCTCATCTGAGCCCTGCCAATCGTCGCTCTCAAGGCCGTCGCGACGGATGAATAGAGACGAAACCCAGCCCAAAATGGCCAGGCCTCCAAAAATGCTCCAAGCCAATGCCTCACCCTTGGGTCGAATGTTGATGGACAAACTGAACAAGCCGCCGGAAACGAATGGTCCAAAGCTACGGCCGAGAGCGGAGAGGGTTTGCGCCATGCCATTGAGACTACCGAGGCTGGAGTGCGAGGGAGCAGAGTTGGTAATCTATTGAGGTTAGTAACGTTCAGATGATGGCGCGCGACGTTAGAGGACTCACCAAAAGCATGACACTGGACAGACCGCCCACGGCGCACAGGTTCTTCAAGATCAATACAACACCAAACTCAATGTACAGCCACATCTTGCCGCTTCCCAGGCCAAACAGAGGCTTGCTATCGGCGTAGCCAACCCACGGCATGAGTAACATGCTGATACCCAATCCCAGAAGCGAAATTTGATAGGTACCGAGGTTGCCCAATCTGACCTTAAGCGCTTGGAAGAGGAAGGCCTGGAAGATACAGCTTGCCAAACCTGCAATACTCAGACTGATGCCAATCTTACTGGGCAACAAGTCGCGGCCGGCAGGTGGTGGTGTAGCGGCAAAGATTGGGTATAAGCTGTTGAAGGAGATGTTCGAGAGTTGGAAAACGAGATACGTGAACAGAATGAGAATCGTGGTTCGGCTAAGGTCTTTCCACGCAGACATTGCCGGGTCCGTCTTGTTATCGCTATTGTCGTCGTCATTCTCGGTCTCTTCGTCATCGTCATCGGATTCGAGCGCTCGTCCGGAGGACAGAAGAGGCTGGTTCTGGGATCGAGATCGAGGCCAGCGCGCGCTCCAAGATGCTCGTCGAGGCGGGGGAGTGGGTGAAGAGAACCAGGAAATAATCTTGTCGACCCAGGCGGGCTTCTCAAAGTTGACTTCAGTCTTGTCCAACGTCTCTTCGAACCAGATGCTGACCACGACCACGCTGAGAGCGAGGAGACCGGCGGACAGAATGTTGGGGGCAAGATAAGGGTAATCTTTGCCCATCCTGCCGACAAGAATGCCACCCAGCGCAGGTCCGGTGATGCTACCAAGGGAGTAGATGACGGGTAGGTATGTGAAAGCACGGCTCTGGTTAGAGCGATCCGTGACCTCTCCCAATACAGTCGGAACACACGCGGCATTTCCATTCAGAAGACCCATTGCTACATGGACAACAACGATCTGCCAGTATTCCTTACAGAAGCCAAAGACGCAGAAACACCCCATCAAAGCGGTCGTACCCATGATCAGAACTGGCTTGCGTCCAATGACATCCGAGGCACATCCCCAGAGGAAGTTGGTCGACAGCTGCGCCAATGCGAATGAGCTCGCAAGTATTCCGACATATAGGCCGGCCTCGTCGTCAGGGATACCGGGCATATTGAGTACCATTTCAGGTAAATACGGCGATATCGAGTTCAGCGCAGTCTGCTCCGCAAGGGAGAGAAACGCCAACAGCAGCAACTGTCGCACAGGCAAGGGCGTCTCTTCGTGATCGTCATCATCTTCGGAATCGCTTCCATTCGACGGAGCGTACGGTTGTTCGAGAGGTGTCTTGGGAGGAGTGGTAGGAAAAGTCTGGTATCGATGAGACTGTCGTCGCAGGGAGCTCAGTGTAGGGATCGGCGCGCCAGCATGGAATGAACCAGACGAGGCTGTTCGATTGACAGCCATGGCTCTGGCGGCGTTCGAGGAGTTATTTCGTGAGGGCGCCATGATGAATAATTCGTGCAGTCCGAAGGCCTCTTCAGACCTTGGGAAAGTTTAAGAGGATGATCACCTCTCAAGCTTTGGGGGATCGAAAAGAGTGGTGACGTAGGATGTGCGTAGCGCTGGAGAGATTTATTTGGCGGGGCTGACACGCGCCACGATGAGAACAAGGCTCTAGCTTGGCATTTGCTTAAAAGTCAATCAAGCCTTGATGAGGTATCCAAGATGATCGACCAATCTTCAATTGAGGTGAGACATCAATGTTGGATTGCTTGCAGTTGATTGATGGCCCGAATATCGGCCGATCGGTCTTTTCTGGGCAGGTGCAGGAAGAAAAAATGCAGGTGAGTGTTGTTCCTGCCCTCGTGAGTACGATCGCTGATGTAATTATGGGGCGACTGACGCTCGTTAGCCAATGGGGTATGGCTGTTGACCATGGCACTGGGCAGCTTACTCCGGCGAAAGCCAAAAGAAGCTTATCCAAGTTTGTGACATTGGCATCGCTCTATTGAAGATTCGATCGAGATCTTGGTTGCACGTGCTTACATGCCTTTTGGGGAACGTGAGGAGATGATGCAATTTTAGATTGCGGAAAAGATCGATCAAACGCGTGGATGCCTACCCTGCACAGCAAGAAGATGAACTGGCAAACTTTCCAGCTTCAATTCACTGCGAACACCAAGCGTGCTGGTGGGGTGGTCTGTCATTGATTGGAAGGAATATATCTAGTATTGATATAATAGATACCAACGCGGAAGAATTGATCGGTCGCGGTATGTTGCCTGCCACCAAGTAGGTTCAAGACATGACCTGATGTTCGTCAAACAGACCATGCATTATAATGGGAACCTCATGTGAGACTATGGAGGACTTTTACCAACCATTGGAAACGCGAAGCTCGAGAATCGATGTCACCATCAGCATATTGAGATGGGATCTCCCTCGCTGTTGAACAATCCACCTCATGCATCGCTTCATAAACCCAATTACGGAGCAAGAAATCCATCAAGATAAGCGTAATTGGTTTAGTGGTAAAATTCTCCGTTGCCATTCGAGTAACGTTTCGGGGAGCCCAGGGTTCGATTCCCTGATTACGCAGTACAACTTCTTCTTTTGCTATTCTTAAGTCTTTAATCTCTTTTTGTCGATATCGCGATGAAAATGCTTAATTGTGATTGGCCAATTACCTCTGTCCTCAAAGTTCTAGCAGTCTTACAGCACTGCTATAACATTTCGACTTTATTTCTACTTATGGCTGGACTGATAATTTTATCCCGACATAATAACCAAAGGGCTGTTTGGATTGGTTGAGTATATACCATAAGTAATATAATCTTCTGCGTACCGCGAGAGGCGAGAGACCCCAACATCCAGCTATATGCCTGCACTACACAGCCTGATTGTTGGCTTCTGGTCAGATCATGTTGCAAGCGTTAGACTCTCGAGCAGGCCACATATAACAATTGATGCCGAAAAAGTAACTGCATTTATCTGTTTCATACTGCACGATGAAATTACAATCACTTTAAAAGAGGGACAAATTTGTTTCCCCCTTGGCGAGAAGCTCCAGTCAGGCTTTTCCCCCGAACAAAAGCAGGGAATGTCAAGCAGCGATGGCCAAAGCATCCTGCAAGGTGACTGGGCTTGAAATGACACACTTGATTGGACAACAATGTAACACAACATCGTAAATGCAGTCAGATTTTGAGGCAGTGGCATTCTGCCAGTCTGCTCTCTGAAAAATGGGTGTCGCCCAATTTCTGCCCAATTCCTCCAACTTCGACTTTCTTTCAACACGAGACCTTTCCCTCCGCTTCAGGGATCAAGAGAATATCTGACCCTGAAGTAGGCTAAGGTCTACTAAATCTGCCCTCAGTTTTCATACTGCAATAGTCGGAATGGCGACCGGATTGGAAGCCCTCGGGGCTGCCAGCGCCGTTGTTCAGTTGAGAGCTTTTGCCGGGAGCCTCGTGTCCCTCAGCTTCAAGATTTACGATGGCATACCTATGCCCGAGACAGAGCTTGAGAAGTACTCGACAAAGATGATGGAGGCCGCCCTTCGCGTTCAGGCTCGTGGCAACCAAGTGCCCCTGGGAACCCAAGGAACCAAGGTTGGCAACAAACTATCCGAGGTCTCGCAGGAGTGCATCGACACAGCTTCAAAGCTGTAAAAAGAGGCTCAAACGCTTACCAAGCGGTACAAAAATGGAAAAGGCAAAATATTCAAGGCTGTCTATTCTACTCTTCGCGCAGAAAGTCATAAAACCAAGCTTAATCAGTTGAATGAATCCTTAAAGAAGTGCAAGGGATTAATGGAAACAGAGCTTCTACTGAAGATATGGTAGGTATCTTATTCTATTCGCTGTCCTTGGGGACCAAGAAAACTTAAGACCAAAATAAAGTCACCAAAAGGCATCCTAAACTTATACCAAATTGCATAAGTCTTTTTATTATCTGGGATCGAGGCCCTGAGATTTCTTTCCTCCCATAACTGTTTATCTAGTCAACGCCTGCTAACAGCTTGACATGAATAGCGACCAGGACACTGCGATAGCACAACAACAGTCCCAAGGATTCCGAAGTCTAGAGGTTGATGTCCAAAAACTCATTGACAAAGATTGCAGAAGGCCCTACCAGGGTAGAACAACTGGTTTCCATCGAAGCCCAAGCCACAAGGGATGCCATCAACACCCACGTCACCTCCGAGTTCAAGGCTTTGGGGATAAAGAACATTTCAGACAACCAGCGTCAACGACTTTTGAAAAGCCTCAAGCCCGAGGAAATCAGAGAGAGATATAACGCCGTGCTGCCGTCATCTGATGCATGTTTTGAAAGAGTTTTCGCGTCATTTGGACGGGTTTGCCGTAACGACCCAGGATACAAGGCCTGGAAAGGGTACGAGCAAGCGTTCGACGATGACAGCGAGAATGAAATGTCGCAAGAGGAGCTTGAATACGGTGACTGGATCGACGACGTTGACGAAATTGATCACCTATGGGAGTGTTTCAGTACATGGCTGCAGTCAGATGACAAATTGTTCTGGATTCGAGGAAAGCCAGGATCTGGGAAAAGCACATTGATCAAATTCCTTATCAACAACGACAACACAAAGCGTTTACTGGGCTCTTGGCACCCAAACACTAGAATTCTGTCGCATTTCTTCTGGAAGATCGGCAATGAACCTCAGAACAGCATCAGGGGCCTGTTGTGTTCCTTGCTTTATGACCTTCTATCAGAAGACGACGACGCCACCGAAAAAGTACTGAGGCAGTTCAAATTCTCCGAATCGAAAGACTTTTATAAGGAGTGGTCGTCTCAGGAAGCAGAGAAAGTCCTCTGGTATCTTTTAGATGCTTCAGCTCAACCAACTTGTATTTTTGTCGATGGTCTTGACGAGATATCGGACAAGGACGGATATCAGACACTCCTTAGTGTCGTTCAAAGACTTACGACATGCCGGGGAACAAAGGTCTGTGTCTCAAGTCGACCCGAGACAGAGTTAGTCAGAAGATTTGAAATTATTGGAGTGCAGAACCTACGACTAGACGACCTTACCAAGCCTGAGATGATCGTCTATTTACAGAAAGAATTCGAGAAATTGCCAAAGGAACAGTCCGCTCACTTACCGCTCGAAGAATTCGCAAAGACACTTTTGGGAAAAGCGCAAGGGGTCTTTCTCTGGCTTGCTCTTGCTTCGCAAAGTGTTACGAGTGGAATACTGAACGGCGATGATAAGGAAACCCTTTCCCAAAGACTCGAAGAACTTCCAGAAAAGCTTGAGTCTCTTTACCAGACAATGTGGGAGAGACTGAATGGGCACAATCAAATTTACCGAGAGACCGCTGCTAGATACTTCCGCTTTGTCATAGCCGACAGTTGGCTGACAGGGCTAAGGATAAGAGACGAACCCTTTAACTTCTTACTTGAGCCCAATTTAGTACACCTATCACTGGCAGCAAAGGCCGAAGACCAATCAATCTTCCGACCTAAAGCAAATGAAATGGAACTGTCTGAGCTGAATACTCCGTGTGCTGCAACGGAAAGCGATATCCAGACCCGATGCGCTGGTATGCTACAAGTTGGTCGGTACTCTGCTCTTGAAGGCGGTTTCCCCAATGCGATTCTTCATCTTACGCGACCAGTCCAATTCATTCACCGCACAGCTCACGACTTCCTGGCAGATACAGAATATGGTCAATTGATTTTGAATTACAGGCCAAATGACACAACATTGGTGGACGAAGGCCTAAAATTGCTCATATGCCGGCTCAATTTGGCCAACACGTATTACCACGAGTTCGAGGTTGTTTCCGATTGCATAGACACTTTTGGCGACTTAGGTGGATTGGATGACAAGGGAGCGAATCCAGAAGCTATATTGGCGATACTCAGAACAATCAAGGACCTTTACGAGGATGGTGCTCTGATTGTTACCGCTTGGTCTTGGCAGGTTCCGTCCTTTCCATGTGCCGCCGCATATTATCTTGCCAGCTTCGACGACTTTATCGTTCATTCTTTCATGCCGACTCCCTCACCAGAGCTCGCTACCAACAGCCTTCAAGAGCTGGCACTTGCAAGTCGAGACATGAAAATGTCCAAAACATGAGTCAGGATAATCCGACGCATGATTGAACTTGGTGGAGATGCACATGTTGCCAAGAGGTCCAATCTGTCGTTTGAGCTTCCGGGACACGACATAAGTATAGCCCAATACACCACAGCCTTCGAGTGGCTTCTTTGTAGTGCATTGGCTGGGCCTCGTTGGAATGACTCTTATAACCAGATAAGGTTGTATCTTGAGGTGATCGAAAGTTTGGCACAGACCTGCCCGGACTTCACTAGAAGAGTCGTATTATTTTTTGGAGAGAACAGTGTCTTGCTGTATGATCAGCTGCATGTGATAGGATGGGTCGCGGTGGAGGTCGATCTACAGTTTCTCATAAAACGATTACTGAACGATGCTGGCTTCATGCATATCCCAACTGAGTCTAATTCTAGAATCTACGAACTTGCAGCTTCTTTCACCAGACCTCATATACATGTTCGACATATTATGTACCGTCGAGGAGAAGACAGCCGGGCTCGCTGTTATCGAATCCTGGACCAGAAGCCATGCCTAGGCATCATTGGCAGACTTTGGCAAGGAGAAGCGTACCGTGAAGAATTCAAACACCTTGTAGGTGTTTTGGACGCCATGAATGGTCCTATCGATAGCTCTACCCATTTAGAGTCTAGTTCTTCATCGAAGTGGTTTGAGGAGGTACCCATTGAGGAAGAGATGGAGATGCTAATACAAGAGGGCATAGGGTTATACAAAGAGGAGGACATAAATATTAGTTAATATTATTCCCTTTTTTATGTTCCCAAGATGCGTCACTTGTAGCTAGTACCTCAACATTCTCATCTTTGCTGATTTATAGTAGCTCGATTTTGACTAGAACTATAGGACTAGGTAGGGGTGTTATTTAAAAGAGGAACAAAAAAAGCCACAACTGCTCACCAAGCTATGCGCGTTTGTATGAGCAGCTTTGAGCACATTACATACGAAGATAAAAGCCATGCAAGGGAGCGCCTCGATGTTGCATTCACCGTTTTCAATTGCAACATCATTCAATATTCCACCTATTCTTAACTAAGTACACCATGGGCTCTGAGTGGGCAGTTATTTTCCTGCCTCTTCTCTCATCTGGCATAGAGATCGGCCCCCGGCACGATGGAGAAGACCACGGTGGCCAACAAAGTGACAGCGGCACAGGCCACAACCACTCAATGGCCCACGGCCAATTCAACTTCACGCCCTCCGGCATCCCCTGGCCGACCTGTGCGAGGACCTGCTGCAACGCCAACTTCGATCACTTCCCCAAGCCCGTGAACCATCCCCTATGCATCAGTCAGCTCTTTTATGACAACGTCACTACCTGCGTCGCGTCTAACTGCACTGAGTACGAACAAGGCGCCTACGCCGTTGTTGCTGAGATCGAGTGCCCCAAGGACGAGGGTTACGAGGTCGATATTGATAAAGACGCCGTGGTGGCTGACCTGAAAGACGCGGGAGGAACTCCACAGTCTTGCGAGGGTATCAACAACGAGACCATTCCATGTCAGAATGGCACATCAGAGAATGCCGGGGTCAAGATAGTTGGAGAAGTTGGATTGGTGTTTTCAGCTGCCACTATTGCTAGCCTTGCTGCCTTTATGGCTTTTAGCCTCTGAATAAAGACTTTCTGGTTGATAGAAAATCCAGGGATTACTATATTATACAGACCAAGATGACAAACCTCAATAAATATGTATTATTTTAAGTGTAAATTTAAACTTACATGTAATATTCTTAAGCTTAAATTCTCTTGTTATTAGTAATATTAGTTTTAAGAAAATTGGCTGTTTGGTTTTCAAGTCTTACTGGTCAAGGGGTATTGCACGGCTTACCCGGACCACTAAGAACTTGCTCAACCACCAATTCGTTGAACGTTTGTTTCCGAAAAGTGTCAGAAAGTATCCGAGTGAAGAGAGAAAAGAGTCCGAAGAGACATATAATAACTAGGAAAACACCAGACCCTCCCTGCGTGAGAAGATTTGCGGGAATTGTTCCACCTGATCTTCCGCAACAGTCAGCTAAATATTCTGTAAATAATTTATCCGGTGGCTTGTTCCGTGACGGAATTCTCGCTAGATCTTCCATCGCCAGCTTCAACGAGAGTAAGACAACATGGCCCACGCAAAAGCCCAGGACGAGCTTCAGAAGCGTTACGAAGAAGGGTCCCAGTCTCTAGAAGCCCCTGAGGTGGAGCATATGGTCGCCCAAGCGGATAAGATGATGGGGAAACCGGCACGGATGCTGATCGCACAAGCAGGGCTAGATCATTCTACCACTACGAGCTTCAGTCTTCTTGACCATGGGTGTGGCACAGGTCTGATCGCATCTTATCTTCAAGAAGTGATCCAGCCGTCAGTCCTGTCACGGAGCAGGATTTTCTGTGCCGATGTTGATGCGCGGTTTGTTGATATTCTCCTGCAGCGCGCGCGCGGAGAGACCAATGGATCAACGTCGACGCCACCGTCCTCGACGCTCAGGTAAGTTCCTAAATGACGTGCAGGTGCTTAGAGTCTAATGAAGCTAGGACTCAGGTCTTCCCAAGCACTCATTCAGTCATGTAACCATGAATTTCGCCATGCATATCATCCCTGACCCGGCAGCAGTCCTGCGCGGTAAGCCTCCATGTTTAACTCTATAGCTTCTCTGTCATCTGACCATTGCCAAACAAGATACACTTCGCATTCTTCGACCTGGTGGCCTCGTGGCATTCAGTGTGCCGCATGCCAATAACGGTCATGGTGGTGGATGGGTACCGGATCTCCGATCAGCACTCGAATCTCTCCCCTTCCAGACGTTATTTCCAGACCCGATGCCGGTTTCCCTTCATGGCAAGCCGGAATGGGTAGAACCTGAAGGCATTGAAGCGGAGCTGGTCCGTCACGGCTTCGTTGATGTCAAGATCGAAACTGTTGATTCCATCCATCAGGTTGCCAATGCCGAGGGCTTTTTAGCCTCGTTTGGAATGATGGTTAAGTGGATAATCAACACGTATTGGACCGTAGAGCAAAAGGAGCAGTATGAAGATGATTTCTATAAGACCCTGGTCGAGCATCTCCGGATCAAACATAGTGGGAAAGGCTGGGACCTCAAATCAACAGCTATACTTGTTACGGCCCGGACGCCGCAGTAGTTTACATGCTAAATAGTAATCTCTGTTTTTTAAACCCCAGGTAAATGCTTTGGCTTGAGATTCATACTAAATAAATAATAATTTAAGAGAACCTGTTAAGAAAACCCTATCTAATTTTCCCCTTACTCTAAAGTTAACATATTCTCAGGCATAATATCCGGATCCCCTATTTGATGCACAATCGACAAAAAATCCTCCGACGAAATCCCAATATTATCAAGAAACTCCATATCACTCGTCATAGGATTCTGCACACAATGCATCGGAACCTCCATCCCCAACGTCTCCTGCGCCAGAAGTCGTTGTTGCTCCTCGTCAGCCTTTCTCGCTAGATCTTCGTCTGTTACTGCGAGGGATAACGTCTGAAGACCTTGTTGTTGGACTTGGGCCACGAGCTCTTGGCACTGGGCTTCGAGATATACGAGCTCTTGCTTTCGAACGGATGCTAGGCGGTTACCGCGGGCGATCATGTTGTCGAGGAGTTGGTGGATTAGTAGACGGCAGCCTTGGTCGTCTGCTACACCGGGGAAGAGGGCGGTTGCCATGTTTAGATGAAGGGCGGCGCCGAATGTGAATTCGAGATCGTAAGGGAGAAAAACCTCTGCGGGTTGTAAGTAGAAGTTGAGGAGGGGTATGGGGTGCGTACCGAGGAGACTATACTCGCTGGTGAGGATTTGAAGTGTTTTGACGGCTGATTTTATACCGGTTGAGATCACGGCTGCTGTTTGGCCGAGGAATGCCTCTGAGTTCTCATCGCCAGGTTGGCCGAGAATATCGAGACGTTCTTTGAGAACTGATAGTAAGAGAGGCCTTGTGGCGACGATGACGCACTGGGACTGTTAGAATTGTAGTTGAGAAGGGACCGTAGTACTCACTTGGTGGTAGAGAAGGGTGATGTACTTTGTGCCTCGTGGCATAGTATCCACTGAGTTTTTGAATTTAAGAGATATGATCCTTTCAATCTCTTGAGCGTGGTGGGCAAGCGTGTGAAGAATTGCCTTGGTTTGCTCGAGGAACTGGTCAAGTGGCGTTTTCTCCGGCTTATAAAGTGCTTGAAAGGTCAGAAATCGGTGAGAGATTCTTTGGGACTTGACTTACTCGTTAATATCACGGAAAGCAGATGAGACAGGTTCACTTGAAGACTGCGAGCGCTATCATCTTGTGACCCAACATTCGGTGGGTTGACTGGAGTAGAAATGTCACTATCTTGCACAGACATAGGAAGTCCCAAAGAAGACGAAAAGTGCCGATCCATGATGTACAACGTCCACCATAAATCACGACAAGATGTCACTGTCTCACTGCCGAGCTCATTGTCAGGCAACTGCGTATGCAGACCCTCTAACTGAGCAATTCGAATAGCTTGACCAAGCTGTCATACCGTCAGTCATGAAACACAGAAATCCTCAGAAAACCTACATATACGTGAGCAGACTCCCTCTCATCAATCGAATACAAATACAAGCCAACCATGGCCAAAACCTCTATCGCAAATAAGCTATCCTTCCAAAGAGCCGTATGATCCGGCATTAGACCCATCGCACGCACAAAGAACTTTGCACCGGGGGGTTCCTTGGATGGGAGAGGCTGGGAGGAGAGGAATGCTGTTCCAAAGGCTAGAATCAAGAGAAACTTGACATACCAGAGGCGGTTCTCCTCTGCCTTGCTCTGCGCGTCAGAATAGAAATCACGGATCTGATTCACGAATTCTACCTCATCGAAAAGACGGTACGTCTGGCCCAGATGGAATTTGAAAGTGTGGAAAAGATAGATTGCGTAGTCGAGGGAGGGTAGGCCCGATACGTCGGCTTTGTCCAGTTGTTGCCAGGACAACTTGTAGACGTCTTCTTCGATTAGTTGGGGAGGTATGTTGAGACCACCTGGTTGGAGATTATCGCCGAGCATGAGCATGAGTCGCAGAGTGAAAGACCACGTCGACCACGGCGCAAGCCATACTGTTACGTGTCAGAATGTCTCTCATAAACCAGTTCTTGCACTCACTCCACGTGCGCCTATTCTTGCGGGTGTTCTTGATGATCTTGGAGGGTATTGTAAAGGCACTCGGCCAGATAGTCAACGGCGACTCGCCGGTTTGTTGCGAGTAGGACGAGGTAGCTGGATCTTGAACGGACGGGTCAGATTGTTGTTGGGAGCCTAGAGTGAGCGCAGGAGAAGCAAGACTAGTATCAACCCCGCACTGACCATTGACATCGTTTCCAAAAGCAGCATCGTTAGTGCGCTTCAACCCGGGAGAGTAGTTGTCTCCTCCAACTTGAGATGATGATATTGGCGGCGAACAATATGAGGGGTGAGAGTTTTGAGAGTGGACGGATGCTGCGTCCATTGATGAGCGGTATGGAGGTGGTACTGAGGCCGTGGGCGGTGAGCGATATGTAAATGCTGTGTCTATTTGCCCTGCATTGTCGAAGATGTTATTTGACGGGGAGCGTTGTTGCTGCTCTACTCGCTTTTGAAGATCTTGGAGATATCTTGGGTTCGTCAGCGAGGAGTGAGATAAGGATGTTTGTTGACGAACTTTTCTGATACCATCACCTTTGCACCTCCCTCTGTAAAGCGACATTGCACAGAGCGTCGCTGACAATTCTGACACGGATCATTGCCAGAGCATTTGATCTTACTCTGTCTACACGCGACACAGCTATGACGCCGTCAGCCCAGCCCAGAAACAGTCTCAGCTACCTCACAAGAGGGGCATGGCATATAGATCAAACTCAAAGCGGTGAGCGGCATGACATACGCATTAGCTGTTCTTCTTGTCTTGCGAGGTTCCTTCTGCGCGCCTGATGCCATTATCTTACGATGCGTCGAAGAATCTTTGGAAGCTCCAAAAGGAAACAGTTTTTTTTTCTTTGGCTGCAGTGTCTAGAGTGTGTCTTGGGTTCCCCTGCAGTTTGGGTGTGAGTGCCACTGACCCTAGCACCCCCGCACAAATGCCGATCAAGTGATTGGCTTTGACGTGGCCGTTACCGGGGGCGACACTCGATGGACTACCGGACTTGGTATGATGCATGATGAGACATTGGGCTACTATTACTATTTGAGACATTCTAGAAGGATTGTTGAAACATCAACTACACATAAGCTTGGTACGAATTCACTTGATAATGGTCTGTGAAAGAGTAGCTTGTTTTCATGGCCAACGGTATATGCAGCAGTTAGACAGCCAAGTATCTCCAATCCCAAACGTGACCGGCCCTCGCTCACTGGAATGCCGTGACAGATAAGCCCAACCTTTCCCCCTTGTAACGCCAATGAACAACACACTATCGAACCCCACAATATGCACTATATCCCATTGGTCACTGAAACAAAGGGCGTCTGGCCACGGGATCAATGGCCCCAATGAGGAAATAATTCTTCATATCGCACATTAAAGCGAGGTCGGCGTCATTCATGACGATCTCACTCACTTATCATGCTTGTGGGTGAGATATTCGAGGGGAGATTGCAGGGATCGGGAAGTAGGCCCTTCCGATTGGTGAGGGAGTGAGATAATTACTCTTTTGGAAATGTTTGGCGGTGCTAGTGTTGATAACGGTAGGTTTGAGATATTCATGTTTGGGCCAATTGTTTGATATGGATTTGGAGCATGCATGATAACGGCTGCGAGGGGAAATGGTAGAGCGCTGGTAAGACGGTTTGCACTAATTATTATTGGCTTACGCAAGCGAGGCCCGGGTATATGATAATGGATACCAAACTGATGATAATTTAAGAGGTCGACGGCTGTTGTTCCGTAGTGCATTCTTTGTTCATTTAAGGACGCTATGTTCAGCTCAAGTTTGTCTTTACAACAACGGTGTTTTCTGCCTACAAACTTTATTCAAGTAGCATATAGTCTCTCGATAGTGATCTTTGAGGGACTATTGATGAATCTAGACCGGATGGTCAACCGACGTGGTCCGGCCCCCTCTCCGCAAACCCAGTTCTCCATGGCCCGCAGATACCCCAACCGTGCACAAGCCCTTCCAGAAGCTATCCATGTTGATATAACCAGATGAAGCAGTCTCAGCCGGCACGAAACGCTGAAGAAAACCGGGGGGTTAGGCTAAGCGACTTGATCTCCACGGTAGGTTAGGGTGGGCTTTAGTCTCGGATCGGGCATCCGAACATAGGATCATGGGTCTGGGCTCAGCACTTGGCTATTGTGCTTCGAACCATGGATTGGAATTTACTTGCAACGAGAATACTCTGCATTTGAAAGGAACATAGGGCTTGACCCTCGTTGCCTTTCGACCTCATAGCAGCCCCTCAACCATCGGAACACGTATTCTACAGCGTACAAGGACATTATATCTCTCCCTGACATATCCGTATAGAATCAAGTATCATCATGCTAGACCTCCTCATAATCGGCGCCGGCTTCTCCGGCCTTCAAGCCGCAGTCACCGCCCAAAAAGCTGGTCTATCCATCGGCATTCTCGAAGCTCGCGACCGAGTTGGTGGTAAATCCTGGACAGTTCCCCTCAAAAACACAAATGGAAAAGCAGACCTCGGCGCAGCTTGGGTGAACGATGAACTACAACCCCTTGTATGGTCATATATCCAACAATTTGGACTTACGGATCAGATTGTAAAGCAAAGACTTGGCCATAAAGCTGTGATGGTCAGTGAAGATGGGGAGAGGATTGAGTTTCCTTTTGGAATTACGCCAGATGTAAGTTATGGCGTATGGCGTGATTTGAAGATTTGGGAAAGGTGTGCTGACTAAGATAGTTTGCGCCTGAGGAGAAGAAGAACCTTGAAATGGTGAGAGATCACATTCAGGCTGAATCTTTGAAGCCTAATGGATTACGGAAAGAGGATGATCAGATCAGTTTGGATCAATATGTTCGAAATCTCGGCGGCGGTCCCAAGACTCTTAAGATGGTGAACCTCTGGGTGAGGGTAATGCACGGTCTTGAATCAACTGAAGAATCAGCAGCGTGGTTCATCGAATATTGCCGCACAAACCATGGCCTTCTATCTATCCGAGCAGATGACCGTACAGGCGGTAATTATATGCGTCTCAAGTCTGGTACACAATCCATCGCCCAAGGAATCGCTCATCTAATCGGCCATGAGAACATCCACCTCTCAAGCCCCGTTTCCTCAATCGAGCAAACCAAATCAGGTGTCATTGTGAGAACAACAACTGGAAAGGCCTTCAAGGCCAAGAAACTCATCATCTCGATGCCTTCAGCTCTGCTCAAAGAACTCACCTTCTCACCCCCTTTACCTGAGCGAGCACAGGAGGTATACAACAACACTAAGTTAGGTCATTATAACAAAGCTATTGTGTTTTACACCAGACCTTGGTGGCGCGATGGTGGCTTTAATGGCTTTTTCATGGACTTCCGCGGCCCAGCCTGCGTTATACGCGATACTTCCTTCGACGATGAAGAGATCTACGGGTTCACTTGTTTCGTGAACGGTAAACCCGGTGAACAATGGAGCAAAAAGACACCCGAGACTCGGAGAAAAATAATTATTGATCAACTGGCGCACGCTTTCGGTTCGTCAGAAGCGTACAACCTGCTTGAGTTTGTGGAACAGATCTGGCAGAATGAGGAATTTAGTCGTGGTGCGCTCGCACCTGTTACCAAGATCGGACATCTAGCCAAGTATAGAGATTTTTATGGTAAGCCGGTGGGCAATATTAATTTCGTGGGAACGGAGTATGCGACGCACTGGAAGGGATATCTTGAGGGTGCTTTGACATCGGGACTTGCTGGGGCGAAGGAGGTTATTGAGGCGCTGAAGGATCAATCTCTGCAGGCAAAGCTCTAACTTGGGAGCTTTCACTGATTCTAGTTACGGTCTGAACAGTTGAGCATGTTTTTTATGTGAGATTGTTGCTTCTACTGCTAATGATGAACCTTTCAACACTGCTAGTGTGCTATGTTTCTTAAACCTATACGGCCCCCATCAGCTCTCAGTCAACCATTCTACCGGTCCCACCCGGTAACCTACAAGAGAATTCTCCCTTACATCCTTCATGAGCCCGATCTCTGCAAAAATCCATTGCCTGATGGCTGTGTGGTCTGCGTTTGAAGCATCAGGGCTTAGATCAAGACGCACCAGCATCTCAAGCAACTTGCATTCAGTCTGTAAAAACATCAATTCAGGACCGGCAACCTGAGAAAGAAGCACGACAAGCAGAGCGACAAGACTCAGGAGGTTTTCATCGGCGCTGAAGATATGCTTCTTTTCTCTTATAGCCAGGAGATTTGCAAAGTGGTCGTGATATAGTTGAGCGAATCTCCCGGTGCCCGTCAAGTTCATATGGCTCGAATAAAGTAATGCTATGGCGGTCATGACGAGGTTGTCGGTCTTGGCGAGGGGGACGGCATATTCTTGCCACGTCTTTCTGTCGCGGGTTTGTATCATGGGAAGGATATGATCCCAGACTAGGTAGATGCCGTCAGTGGCTAGAGTCAAGATCACAGTGGAAAGAACTTACAGATCCATATGAAGCATCGTTCACATGGTGTACGGTGCTCCTAGCCTGGGTCCGTAATCTTGGGAGCATTATCTGGCATAGGAACCTGAGGAATAGGCATAGCTTGAAAAAGTGCATTTGTGTGACTTTCAGGCTCAATGTTGAAAGAGATAAATTGCAAGTAATGTGGTGTGCTGAGTGGGTGATGCAAGTTCTGCGTTGGAAGCCTTGAGAAGATCCCAAGGTTTCCATGCTGAGTGTTGAGCGATCCTGCCCTTTGAGAAGAAGGTACTCTAAACTCAGCATAACTTCACCCTACAGTTATCCTAAATTGAAAAAGAATATGCCCAAGACTTTTAATCACTGAAGATAAGGGCAATAAAGATTCGTACCTTTTTCGGCCTAGGTTGTCGACAAGTGTAGAGAGAGTTTGACCCAAATGTCCATCTCGGTTTGAGGTCTGCGCCCAAACTCAGCATCGGCTTCTAAAGCCGAGATTCTCGATAGCGGCAATTCTTCCATTGGGCGGCGCATCACGAAGGAAAGCGGCGGCAAGAACTTTGACGGAATCGGTGAGGGTTTCTCCCCTTCTCTTTTTGATCAGCGTGTCATCTATTAGGTAAAGGTATCCTCAGGGTCTTCCCCGCATCACAAACTTTCCATAAAACAACAATCTCCAACTCCTGATCAACCTGACACCTTCACATCTCCATCTGAAGCCGGGCACGGAAGATAATTGAATCGCTCTGTATCTTAAGATTGAGGTACCTCACGCCGAAGTATCATCCGCGATCGCTGCATAACAATAGCCGTCACCAACTTCAATCACCTACCTACATCAGTCACCACCCACCATGTCATACCTCGCCTTAACCCTTGAAGACCCTTCGCTCCTCGTCGAAAGACGGCCCTTTATCAACGGCGAATGGACTACCTCCACGTCCTCTAAAGACTTCGCAGTTTTCAACCCCGCGACAAACGCCATCATAGGCTTAGCACCAGAATGCACCGTCGACGACGTCAACAGCGCTATCGCCGCAGCTTCAGAGGCCTTTCCCCTGTGGCGAGCTCAATCGGGCCGCCAACGCGCAAGAATAATTCGCAAAATCGCAGAGCTACTCACGGAGCATAAAGCCGACATCGCAAAGATTATCACTGCAGAGAATGGAAAGGCGAAAGCTGATGCCGAAGGGGAGGTGATGTTCTCGGCGGGGTTCTTTGAGTGGTTCGCGGAAGAGGCGCCGAGACTGTATGGTGATGTTGTCCCGCATTCGCAGCCAAATTCGAGAATCCAGGTGATGAAGCAGCCCGCTGGTGTTTGTGGTTTGATCACGCCGTGGAATTTTCCTTTGGCGATGGCTGCGAGGAAAGTCGCTGCTGCGCTTGCGGCTGGGTGTACGGTTGTGCTCAAGACGGATGGAGTGACGCCTTTGTCGGGGAACGTTCTCGGTGTTCTTGCTGAGCGTGCTGGTCTGCCAAAGGGCGTTCTCAATATCGTCACTGCTCTGGGAAACACTCCGAAACTCGGTCTTGCGCTGTGCGAGTCTGATGTCGTCAAAAAGATCTCCTTCACGGGCTCGACCCGGGTGGGCAAGATCCTGATGGAGCAGTCAGCCGATACTCTCAAGAAGCTATCTCTAGAGCTTGGAGGTAACGCACCCTTCATCGTGTTTGACGACGCCGATCTCGAGACCGCGGTATCCAGCACCACCATTGCCAAGTTCAAGGTCACCGGGCAGACCTGCGTTTGCGCCAACAGGATATACGTCCAGGAAGGCATCTACGAGGCATTCTCCAAGCGCCTAATTGAGGAAGTCGGCAAGTTCAAAGTCGGTAACGGTGCTGACCCTTCAGTGACACACGGCCCGATGACGACGAGCGTAGACAAGGTGGAGGAGCATGTCAAAGATGCCCTCAAGAAGAAAGCTACTCTTCTTTTCGGCGGCCAGCGGTTACCCGACCTCGGAAAGAACTTCTTCCAGCCGACAGTCCTCGGCGATGTCGATGACACGATGGCCGTGACTTATGAAGAGACCTTCGGACCTCTCGCGGCGTTGACCAAGTTCAAGACAGAAGACGAGGTTATCGCAAGGGCAAACAAGTCTGATGTCGGACTGGCTTCTTACATCATGACAAACAACCTTGCGAGATCACACCGCGTGCAGGAGAGATTGGAGTTTGGTATGTTGGCCATCAACACTGGTGTCATCTCAGATTGGGCTGCTCCGTAAGTGCAAACACTTGTTGAAGAGGATCAGCGACTGACTGTTTGTAGATTTGGTGGTGTCAAACACTCCGGTATGGGACGTGAGGGCAGCAAGTATGGTGTTGATGATTACATGGTTCTCAAGACAGTTGTCACTGGCGGTATCAATACTGTGTACAGCCCAAGGCTGTGAAGAAGGAGCATCTAGAGCAAACATCCTGAAGCAAACGGCATCGCAACAACAATTCTATGACCCATCAAGGTTGCTTCCACTGCATTCCACGTCATACTTTTGCAGTGAATGGAGTCATTGAGGCTATTGTTGCGATTGTCTGCATGAGCTGCAAACGACAGTGGCAACGACTGACAGCATATCAATTCTCACATCTACCAAATCGCATCATCTCCTCTGCCAAACACCTTTCCCTCAACACTCCTATCGACACAAGAAGAGCAAAAACGTCACCAAATCATCAGACATGGCTACCGACAAGATGAAGTCGTCCCCTCTGAAGCCCTCTACCCCAATCGCGATCCCGCCCGGCCGAAACCGCGCCCGTACTGTGGACGACCTTCCTCAACACCATCCTCCGTCCCGTCCCTCAATCCTACCCCAATTTCCGAGCCCTCAAAGCGACGAGGCCGCTCCTCCCGGTCCTCGTAAGACTGTCAACCCGGCAGACCCTCTTCAATACGTCGACTCCCTCAAACTCCAAGTCGTCCGCAACCAGCGCGGCGAAACTCTCGGCCTCAAAGTCGTCGACATCAACTCCGTCAAACCTGAACGAGCAAACGTTTGTGCCCATCTTCATATCGGCAAGGAAAATTCCGGTCTTGTGTTTGATGTCGAGAGTGCTGAGGCGATGAAGGAGCTGTACTCTAAGGCGTCCTTGACGATGGCCTCGGACAGGATCATGGGCATTCTGTTTGCGCCTCCTGGGGCGGAGGCTGGGGGTATTGCTAGGGATGCGGATTGGTCTTTTTTGGACGGTGGTGTTGGAGGGGGAGATGCGAAGGAGGAGAATGTGAAGGAGAGTAGGGATCAGGGTCGGTCAGATGCTCATACCCGGCTTCCCTTGCATTTGGGGGATCTTAATCTTAAGGATTGAGGAGTTTCTCTGGTGGTTGATTGAGGAATGACAATATCGCTGGCGATGACGGAGGTTATGGTTACTTTGCCTCTGAGGAAACATGCCCAAGAGTAGCTGTTTGATACAGCCGAGTCTCAGTCTCTGCCTTGGAGCAGGAATAAACAACACTGATTCCTGCACGCGAGTCTCCCCCAGTGCTTTCGATGTCACTTCGGTGATATCTCCTTTACTCTCGTCATTTCGATGCATGGTAATTATCTGTCTCGCCATTTGGGCTTGTCATATCTACCCGTTTTGGAGGCGCATCAGGTCATCCATCACAGGAGCTATCTGTTCTTACGGCTCCTCTGGTCATCATCGTCATCAAGTCTATGGTCATCCTTTCTGAGTGCTCCTTATTCTGTACCTTCCATTGGTGATATCCCTTGTGCCTCACCTTCCCATGGTCCAGCTGTTGTCTTAACCCAGCGTCCTGTCAATTGCACCTCCCTCGTGTCGTCAGACGGGCAAGAGTTGGACTCCGACTTGAGGTGGCCTTGCATCATCTTGGCTATCGCTCTTTCCACAGCAACAAGCTCTTGCCCGAGCAGGTCCTCTCGATGCCTCAACTCATGGGCTCAGTGATTCCCTTCTTCTCTTCTCTTCTCTTCATCATCAGCATCGTCTTTTTCTTCATTGTCTTCTTCTTCAACTGCAGCACCACAATTATCATCAACAAAAAACAGACATACAACGCCCAAACCATCATCACTTCACGTCATGGAACCAACACGCCCAAGTAACTCACCGCCAAATCTCCCCCTATCGGATCCACCTGAACGCCATTACGCACCCATAAACTTTACAGGAACCACTATCGGCTCACGTATAGACCACATGGCATGGAGATGCCGGTATAGGTCCTGCCTTACCATCAACCCTATATACCGGACCCACTGCACACAATGCGGAACTCAACGACAACCATATGCCGACGCTCTCGGTGACAACAACACATATATCGGGTTCCTAGAGGCTATAGACCAGAGCGACAACGAACATTGGCGTTACGCCAACCAAGAAGATCTGAATCGGATATCCCAGGGACTGCCGCCGAATCCTCCCCAGAATGGCTCCTCGCCTGTGTCTTGGCCGTCTGGTGGTATCGATGGAATCAGTGAAGTCGACTCGAACAGTGCGTCTTCGCCTTCGGGGGCTGGTGATGCCGTTCGAGCCAGCATGGAGGCGAGAACTGTGAGGACTGGTGATGGGTTGGAAGCTAGTCATATGGAAAGGAGGGTTGAGAATGTGCGGAAAGAGGAGGTGGATGATGAGGATCTCGAGGAACCAGGGGAAAATCCGAAGGTGGAAGATGAGTGAGATGCCAAGAGGCGCTGGAGGTGATGCGAGTGGTAGCAAGAGGAAGAGCGAGTAATTGAGGGTAGGGTTAGCAAGGTCATCACTTCACAACAGCAGAAATACAGCAAAGCGTTAGCGGCATGATCTGTTCTCTCCTATGGCTTGAATACTTATAGTCTCTGCCTCGTCGTTTTCTGCAGTGCTTTCAACTTGTGCGGGTTCTCAAGTTCATGACCAGACACTGCCCTGAGGCGTCCTCAAGGAGCAAGAAAACATGGGACCTTAATATGAGGTATTAAAATAAATTTAGAAAAAGCTATCCTAAACTTAGTAAAGATATCCTAAGTCTATACTAAATTACCGAAGCCTTTTTGTCACTGAGGATCAAGGTCCTGAGTCTTCTTTCCTCCCCTAGGGCATGCATCAACGACCTTCGTCAGAGGTGACCAGATCAAGTGTAGCGCTTGTACCGCCGACACGAAGTGCTTAGCATGCTGCCTTAGTAGTTTGAGTGCTCGAATTGGTATGCCCGCCTGGAAGACCTATGAGTGCGTTGTAAGGGAAGCTTTACTTGGAAGTAGAGTGAGTGAGCGTTTGAAGGACTTCCGCTCCTGACTGTGAGTAAGGGCTGCTGGCTGAATGTAAGACTTGATTGAGTGCCTATACATCAATTATAGGACTGTTGTAGCAGTGATTTGGGCTTTCTCACTCTGTGATTACAATGCGCAGATTAGCATGTCGCTCATATGTATAAGTTACAAGCCGTGCCACTGTCCATGGTCACTCCTCACAATACACACAGCAATACAATACAGTGACCACAAACCTCTTCACACCACCTACACCTACATAATGGCTTCTGCACAGTCAGTTAATCAGAACGTTTGCGCCATAACAAAAGAAGGCGACGACTTCATCCCCAGGACCGCTAAATGGACATGCAAATCTGGTCCCACAATGGTCCAATGCAGAAACATCAACAATGATATAACGACCAAGCAATGCCAGAGATGTGGTTTTGTACGCTCTGATGCAGTCGCCCACGTCGGGGAGAGACTTGACGAGGGGGTAAAGGGGAGGTGTTGGCAGATTTGCGAGATCAAGGCCGATATGACTTTCGTCGTGGACCGAATGAGTTTTGGGCTCGTTGTGAATCACATCCGAATAATCTTTAGGAGGCGAGGCGAGGACTTGATTGCTGCAATGGAATTTGAATTCTCTCTATGACACAGTGAATTCGAATGTTGTGAAGTAGATTTGTTATGTGTTTGAGATCCGTCGCTGAGCGTATGTCACTATAAGGAACTGAACAGTACACGGGTAGCAAGAAAACATCAGACATAGAAATAAGATGCTAAAGTGAACTCAGTAAAAGGTGTCTCAAACTTATCCTGAGATTATGTTAATTTAACCAAGTCTTTTTATCATTTAGGATCAATGTCCTCCGTTTTCTTTCCTCCCCTAGGCAGTGAACTCGCATGAAAGAGACATTGCGACTTACATTGCGTTAATCGCTGATACAATAAATTCCATGAGGAGATGCAATTCACTCAGGCTACCTACCATGTGTGTGAGAAACACATCAGCTTTGACTGTGGTTACAGCGAGGTGAGTGAGAGGGCGTCATGGCAGAGTGATTGTGCCTCAATGACTAAGTTATCACGGCAACTATTCAAGCACGATATCTCTCTGATTCACTTCTCGTGAGGAACCACTCATATCCAGCATGTGTAAGTTGAGAGTCTTTCCCACTTACCACGCCCACTCCTAACAACACAACACTCAGCAGTACAACAACAACTATCTCTCTGCGCCACCACTATCCTACACCTATACCTATATACAATGTTTTCGACACAAAAAGATCCCCCAAACTCATACGCGGTGACTAAAGAAGGCGACAGCGTCCCAAAGAACGCCAAATGGACATGAAATTTTGGAGGATCTGCTCCACCCTGGGAGAAATGCGGAGGGAGAAATGAAAAGCTAGAGAACGATATCTGTTCCAAGTGCGGCAATAAACTTGCCTACGGTTCAACAGCGAACCTTGGTGAGACGAAATCTGGCTGTAAGGAACCAGAGCCGCTCTGGATGGTGTTCTATGAGGATGATGGCAGTGAAGTTTGGACAACGAATTTCATTATTACTTGAATTGAGGAGAGTTCAGGTTGGGGGAAGGGTCATAGAGCTTCTTAATTTCTTCAATCAATGGAAAGAAAATGAGTTGATTTGACAAATGCATTTGCTTGCTTGCTGTCTCGTGACGCTGTAATCTCATGATTAGTAGAAATGGTGTCCTGCGCCTACGTGCATACCTCTTTGAGTCAAAGCATTGCCTGAATAATAGGAATCAAGTAGTTGTTGTTTTGTGTCTCCAGAGACTGGATTAGTACACTGGCTCAGATCCTGGATAGGACAGTGGACTGCCATATGAGCCATTCACGCTTCCCCCTTTGTCGTTCAAACACTGCAGGTCATCCCGTTACACTGAAGAAAGTTTGTCTCACATCTACACACAGTGATTCAAGATGTTGGACTGTGAACAAAGAGCTCGGAACTACTCTCCAATGAAACATGAAAGTCCCAAGCTTTCCCAGCGTGTTACACAGGGCATCAAGTATTCCACCAATCCACACAAACCCAACAACACACAACTATCATTCACTTCAACCGAAATGACCAAGCCTACTGAAGTCAATATCGCCTATTGGCTCTGCATGAACGTCACCTGCACAAAGCAGAACGATATTGACCGCAAGAGATGCAAAGGGTGCCAAGCCGAACTTGCAAAGGGAGCAAAGGCATTGAATGCTGATATTGACGATATTGGGGAATGCGAATGGATTGATTCAAATGGGAAACCAGTCTGGAACCTTCACGAGGCAGATACTGTGGACCTTTGGGAGGCGAGGGCTAAGAGCACATATGGCTGGGATTAGTGGGTGAGACGGGACAGCGAACGGGCAATCCAGTCACAATTGACCTAAATATTTGATGCAAACTATCTTCCCCTTGATTAAATATGTGATGATTGTCGAGGAATGAAGATGGGAACTTCGTGATCGTTATATGGATTGTGCATCAGACCGTGACTTGCATGCACAACACTCGAAAGGACTGCCTCGAATATTCAGTGCTGTACAATTTCCCCTAATGAACCCCTTTCCCACTACACCTCTTCAACTCCAATCAATCTCATTACTTACAGAGACGGTGATTGTCCCCGTCCTTGTTCTATATAAGTCCTCGCAATGCACCACCTTGTGTCGAAGCAAGCAACCCACAAACAACCAACCCGTACCAAACTCCGCTGTAACTTACCATGGCTCCAGTCACTGCCATTCGTGGCGATCATACCATGTGGCAATGTATGACCACAGTCAACGACGAGTACTGCCAAGTCAACAACATGTTTGAGTTTGGCTAGGACGATAAAGGTTGTGCCATTAGAGTGCCGATTCTGGGATGTCCTAAATGCAAATCAGCTCGACGCACCGGAACTTTGGCCTTGAGGGATAATTGGGAGATAATCGAACACCTTGTGGATTACACGTCTTTGGGTGAAGAAGTCTGGGAATACGATGTGCCTTATGATGTTGACGAGCCGAGTCCAGTTTTGTATCGAACTGTTGCGAGTTTCGGTGACGGCGATATCGTATATGATGATACGGTCAGTGATCGAGCTGCTAATAGGGATTAGAAGAGGCAATGATCCGGGTGTGCACGATGGGGGAACTTGGAGATATCATGATACGAGCTCATCCTGAGACAGAGCTCCAACAACGGGAATCTATTATATAATACGGCTACAATTCACTTCTCATTCTCCATTAGTTCCATATATAAATATCCTCTCGCCACTGGACTACCATTCCCGAGGAGACGCCATTTTAAGCCTCCAATTCGTAATGCCACATCTCGACGTTATCTATATCTACACTCCCAAGAACTCCAAGTTTGTGCCCCTCTCGAGTCATAGCATACGCAAATCTAGGCTCGCGAATAGCAGCGCACTTTCTGCACTGGTTTTCCCACATAGCCATTGTCGTATTGCAGAAGCCCCCGCTTCGCTCGGGTCTCACGCACTTCCAGTGTGTGTGATCGTCGCGGACAGTTGTTGTACGTTCCATAAGAGGCAATTTGGGTAATTAGATGAACCTTTGATGGCTTTGAATGGTTGTGCTTTATAATTATAAGTATTAGTTATACATATTCTAGATTTTCTGGGGAAGATGGTGGGGGCAAGGTGTTCTAGCGTCAAGAAGAAACAGTCAAGTTTATAACGCTACTATTCTGTACTCCCGGATCAATTCTTTCAGTATATATTGTAGCACTGCAAAGGCTATAAATCATCTGTGTATCACAGCACAGAATGTTCTGACTAGATGTAAGCCCATGTCTCTTCACCAACGGAGTCCACCATGACAAGAGTCGCAAGCTTCGTGCCAACTGCATCGAGAACCCCCCGCATATCTGACTTCCCGTTATCAACCGCAAATGATTCACTTGTTCATATAGATTGAGATTGCGGTAATGTAGTTGTCGATAAGCATGAGGAACCTGGTGCACCTCTTTCGAGTATGCCCCCAGCGGCTTATATACAGTCTGTATGGCTGGATCATGACCCCCAGCTTGACAACATCACGATAGCTCAACCATGTGTTTGTATACCCTAGTCCATATACTTCAGCTATGAAGTCCCATTTGTCGTGATACTATAATACCACATCTCCCTACCCTCCGAGTCAACAGAAGCAAGCACTCCCAGCATATCGCCATTACTCGCCAGAGCCACTGAGCGGATCCCGCGGTCTATACCACAAACACTGCAGGTCTTCTCCGTCATTGGATCCATTGCTTCGCAGACGTTTCCGTTGACAAGTTTGTTGCAGCGCCAGTGAGTGTGATCACCACGAACTACGGGTGTAAGTGTATTGAAAGGCATGCGAGGTACGTTGTGAATGAGTTTGCGCTTTGGTACGTCGATGTCAAGAGCAAGATATTAAAAGGAAGGCCTGGATTGTATTTCGTGTAATTTACAGGATCCATATACCCTGAATCATAGGTTCCGCGCCAGGATATCTCTCTTGGTCCAACGCCCATCAACTACAGCCGTTCCTGATGGCCTCATAGTGCCAAATGGCTTCACCGTCCGGACCGAAAGATTCCAGAACCCCAAGCGGTATTCATCTTGTGCCTCAGCAACCGAACCCGCATCCCGGCCACTTCCGCATGCAGTGCAATGTTCTTGGGTCATCTCAAGTCTAGTATAGCATGGTCTGTCTTCCTGGTCGTGCATGCAGCGCCAGTGAGTGTGGTCGCCACGGACTTTGGAGGTGATTGCTTCATCCAGATCAGGATGCATTATGGTGTTGTTTGTGATGTTTTTAGGTTAAGAAGTTGAGTCGTTTGTAGTAAGACGTTGCTGTATGTGTTGTTTGGGTGAGAGTCACTGGGTGAAGGGAAGCTATTATACCTTACATTGGCCATTGTTCAGGAGTATTGTTCATTGTCAGACAAACATTCTTTTACTGGACTGGTGTACGCTGAGCCCATTCTATCCATGAATCACTAAACTACAGACAATGCATCACTATTCACCTAGCTAACTGTGTTCACTGCCTAATTCTAACCTTCCAGCTCACATTCCCCCCATCACAATGTCAGTGTCAGTGTCAGTGGGCTCCTCGGAACTCTCCTCCTGCAGTTCTGCGAAATACTCCCACCACTCGTTGATTCCCTTAGTGATACTAACAAGCACGCCAAGATACGTCTCATCCTCGGTCATCGCAGCTGCGCCGACTCTGCGAATACACCCACATTTCGTACAGAGTCGCTCGCTCATCATCATGATTCCTAGACACTCAACAGCCTCACCTCTGTCGTTGGGCTTAACTTTCTCGTTGCACTCCCACTTATTGTGGTCTTTGCGAACGATGAGTGTTGAACGGCCGGGCTCGAGCCAAGGGCTCAAGCGGCCAGATGCGAGGGCCTTAAGGTGGCGGCGGGTAAACATGATTGCAGTGTGTTGGCGTAGTATTTAGCAAGTGTTGAGATACAAGCTAAGCGATAGGAAGAATATGAGAAGAGGAAATTACTTGTAGGGTCAATTGATAGTCTCTTTCTATTCTGGAACACTGAACGCCGATATGTCATGTTCACGCCACCAAGGATGAACAGGCTCAATTATGCACACCGTTCACTTTGAGATTATAGTGCCATTTCTCTGTTCCATCTGCCTCAAAGTCAACAAGGCTACCCAACACAGCATCGTTCTGAGCCAGAGCAACAGCGTTCTTCCCGCGACGTTGTCCGCAGTGTGTACATGTGTCGACGTTCATGCTCATAGCGGCAACGCATCTGGCATGGCCTGGTTCATCGATCATTTTGTGGCATTTCCACTTTTTGTGATCACCCCGAATTTGAGTTGTTGTCTTTTGAACATTTTCTGACATTGTGCAGATGTGAGCGGTGGTGCTGAGATGTGGGTATTGGTGAGTTGTTGGTGTAAGTGAATGCAGGGATGTGAGGTTGGTTCGCCGTGTAATTGATGAGTGAGTGGAGGGAGAGGTGAAAATCTGCCCAGATATATACATGAGTTCATGCAGGTGATTGTGCGGATGATTAGTGATTCGACGGTAAGAGTTACACATGTACCAATATGAATCACATTCAGTGCACTCAGTATCAGTGAATGCTCGTGTTTGCGAGCCAAATCACCGCGGAGCCCAAACCTCACTGAACAGATACTAATCCCAATGCTTAAATATTCCGTTATTGTATTCGCCAAAAGTTTTGTGAAAAGATGCAATGATGTTAGTGTATGCGAGTTCTGTCGTGTTGGCGATTGGGACGTCATGCGCTAGGCATTCAGGTAGTCAAATGGTCTTCACTTAGACCGTCCACAAGTCTAGATGTTCAACAGCACTCATCCAAATTATTTCTCAATTTTCAATTCTATCGCGACAATATCTCATCGTTGTCGTGGAAATGATTGCTCGAGTCCCTCGTCTTGATCACTTTCCCTCCTCCGTCCCCTTCCCATTCGCGCCACTTCGAACCAGCCTTTTGGGACACCACGCCCAGACTTCTTCATTTCTCTTGACAAATTGCCTAATGACATTTAAGTCTTTATCCAGAGCAGCTGCTCCAGGCTGGCGGTCGGTGTTGCAATGAACACATGCTTGGTCGGCCATTATGTTGTCGTTTGGCTTTTTAGCATTGGCACAGCCTATGCATTGCCAGTGGGTGTGCTCGCTTGCTCGGTCCACTTCGTCAGACATTTTGGTTGTATATAATAAGATAAGGTCTTTTGTGTGTGATTGCGATGATGCTTGCGTTCTGTTTGTGTCTGTACGGACTTGGGACGGGGACAAGGAGGACCACTTATACCAGTTGGCGATGGGCTGAACTACGAATGAATCACAACCATGGCGATCGATTCACTTGCCCCAGTACTGAAGTCCGGTTTCTTGTGGTGAATGTGCTAGAGAACTGCGTCTCTTAAACACTGTTCACGGATACAAGCTTTGTTCAGAGACAAAGCAGCTAACTCATCATAGCCTTCAGTTCCAGTAAACCAGCAACAGCGAGATTTCTTCAATAATTGAAAGGTCAATTGTCAACTCGATTCAAAATACAACATCAATAGACTGCCACACTGCTGAGTCAAAAACAGTGATAGAGTGTCACAAGATTCACTAACTTCAGAGAGGAGCACGGCCTTTACGTAGAACATGCCGCCTTTGACTTGGGTTTATGTTCACTAGATGGTTGGTCACAATTGAGGACGTGCTACAAGTCAAGCTCAATCTGTTCTATTCTTTACCGTCTAGAAGGGTAATGTCTAAGATAGACTTTTATGAGCAAACAAAAGCATGCGTGACCATGAGCCATGAGAAATCATGTCCGTCTTCAAGCTTGCTAGTGCCCGATGCCAGAGTGAATAGACGTTGTAGAAATATCAGTCCGATGCCTCCCATGACTCTTCGTTTATGGTCGCTCCATTGATCCCACCTCCCATCAGTTCTCAGTCCGTTGGTCTTGTCTCTATTGGTTCTCGGTCCGTTGTTAGTCGCTTTTTTTTGTAGTTCCTCAACTCATAGCGCCTCCATTCATGGTCATTCGGATTGTCGCGTACCTCCTGGTTGGATCGTCGTTTAGAACCAGTCAAAGTACTCCCAGATCATTTCACCATACGCATGGTCGTAGCTGTGGAGATTCCCGATGTGTCGTAGACTTTCATCCACGGCCTTCACCTTGTCCACACCGTTGATCTCGTAGCCGCACATCCTGCATTTCATCTGATTGACATCGACGAGGGTATTGCAAGTCTCACGGGGATGACGACTGATAATCATCTGACATTCCCAGAATTTGTGTCTGGGATCTGGTTTGTTTTCTTGACGCATTGTGCAAGATCAAAGATGTGGAATAGATAGGACTGTGAGGATGGCGATGTTCGTGGGATGTGTCAGTTGTGTTTGTGTCAGGGTTGCCTGAGCTGGTAGGTTGAACTTGGCCTTCCACAGAGCATTTATATCAATGGAGACCGTAGACAGATCGATAGGCTCGTCACTGCAATCTAGGTTAATTCACTCTCAACGACTACTTGGGAGTTGCACTGAGGTTAGACTGTAGCAGCTTTTCAGCCGTGATAAGTGACTCTCCTTCAGAGACAGGGGAACACATTCTCACAGAATTTGGTTTAAGTGATTGACTATCAGCGACTATTATTTATCTCAAGAGCGAGACAGGTATAAATAATATTATTCACAGAAACTTGAGAGCACATTCCTTCAGGCTGCCTTGAGTCTTTCTCGATCCACAAAGAAGTCATTCATCAAAACAACATTCTTTTAGCTGATATTGCTACCAGTAAGCATCTCCTATAATCGATGTATGCGGAAGCGAAGTGGACTGATCCCCTTAATCTCCAAGTCTGCACAAGCACGGTTGTCTACAAGTGCACACAAATGAAACAGCTAAACAAGCAAAGCTCAATCTGTTCTATTATTTAATGTCTAGAAGCATAGTCCAAGACAGATTTTGATGAGCAAACAACAAGCATTATAGTCATTAACCATGACCCATCCCAGTTACTGAAAACCCATCTTCAAACCTGCCGATCCCCAACTCCAAAGTGGACAGACGCAGTTGAAGTGTCAATTCCAACGTCTTACATGGTTCCCATTGATGCTAGCTCCATGTGTTGCTCCATTCGTAGACTATCCGGGAATCGTGCCCCTGGGTACAGGCGTATTGTTACCGGGCGCATCCTCCACAATTGGACCTGTGTTGAGAAAATGTTCATAGTATTGCCATTTCGCTTCACCACGTTCACAGCTGTAGAGCTGCCCGATTTCCATTTCGTTTACATCCGCGGCCTTCACCTTTATCCAACCGTTGACTGCGTAGCCACATTTTCGACACACCAGGTCGTTGACATCGTTGTAGGTGTTGCACTTGGGGCCGTCGCCGTCCCCTTCACAGATCCAGGTCTTGTGCTTGGGGTGAACGGTACTTGTAGGAGATGACAGAGACATGATGAGAAAGGGATTATTTTCGTGTGAGGACGATGAAGATTGTGAGTTGCGTGTGTTTGAGTTGTTTGAGTTGCTTGAGCTGATGAGTTGAACTTGGCCGCCCAGAGACCATAACTTATACTCATGAAGACCAGGGAATGATCGATAGATTCATCACTGCCATGCTGCCCAATTCACCATCAGCGACTGCTTGACACTAGCAATGGGGCCAGAGTATAGCATCTATTCAGCCTCGTGTAGGGTCTTCTTCAGAGTCGGGGCATTTGAGCATCACAGCGATCGGTCCAAGTGGTCAATCATCAGTGACTAGCACTCGACATGCGAGTAAACAGGGACACGCTTCCTCCTCCATCATGTTCTACCGTCACCCCAGGAAATATCCTTCAACTTCTACCGTCACCCCAGGAAATATCCTTCAACTTCTGTGATTATCGGCAAGCCTTCCCTACTATCCCCCAGGATATAAGAAGACTTCTGATATTAAACTGAGGTACTAAAAATACTTAATCTAAGATCCTCTAAATCTAGGTAGGTATACTAAATTATACTAAGATTACCTAAGATTACCTGAGGAGACGAAAAAGACTTTGAACTTTGTTTCTCAGATCTAACGAACGTCATACCTGCCTCAAAGGGATCATTCAAGGTTGTTTTGGGAAGTCACTGTCCTGAGACCCCCCGCCCGGGTAAGGTAAGGTAGGTACCTAGTAGTCACTTCTGTCAGTTCTGGGCCGTGACTAAAAAACTTGTCCTCTTTATCTCACTCGAAGTCATCAAGACTGCAGAACCTCACAACCATCAATACTTCTTCGAATAGACCCTTATTGATTAGACATCATGAACCGATCACAACAACTTCCTGGCGGTGGATCGCAAGTCGTCTCTATTGCCAGCATCCACAAAATCGCAATGAATCAACGCCTGGAGCAGCTCCATAGCCTCGGTGTGCTGAGGGTCAGATTGCAAGCAGGCGAGGACGCCCTTCCCACATTTGTCGCCATGCCTGACAAGCCTCTCGATTTTCCGGTACCAAATAATCATGACCGGGTGTGTGCGATGATCGCCATCATCGACTCGAGGGACAAGGAGCGCACCCACTCGGCTTAGGGGCCTCTGTTAGTGACACTTCGACGCTTGTTTACGGCTGGAGGAGAAGACATTGTTACGAAAACGGTCACAGGAGTCGATTCTGCCAAATTTGAGATTTCAGGAGACCTCAAACTCATGCACAAGTTTCTGGCAAAGTCGACCACCAGTGCCACGGCTCAGGAACTGGCGGACGGCGACACCCTAGCTAGGTATCCTCAGGCTATGGCCCGTATCATTAGATATGATGGCAACATTCGCGGTAATCAGGAGTGGTAGGGCCGCGCCTCCCACGATGTTAAAATGCATAACAAAAACTCCTTCAAACTGATCAACGATTTTTCCGACGAAATGGTCAAAGCAAGAGTCGAAAAACCACGCGCTTATGCCTGGGCGAATGTGGCACGGGCAGCCGAACATGTGGAAAAGTTCCTTGAATGGCAACTGAATGCTGATTTGTTGGTGTCTATGAACGAGGTGATGGATGGTTTCGACGGGCCATTGGATAATGAATGAGGAAGTGCGCTCGGAACAAGAGGTTAACTGATGTCCCGGGATATGCCTGAACTCACAAAACGATCTAGGCCACGACGGTCCATAGTCACTGCACTGTCCGATCCCCCAAGTCACTGCACATATTTCCCCAGAAGTTATTAGACATGGCCTCCAGAGCGAACAAAAGGCCCTTCATCCCCATACTCTAGCGAATCAATAACAAGCATTTTAACAACGATAAGGATATTATATGTGTATAAAAATACTTAGTCATAATCCTCTAAGCCTATACTGAATTACACTAAGGTTACTTACCTAAGTTTATCTAAGGCTTTTGTCACCTTAGACAGAGGTCCTAAGTTTTGTTGCATCCCCTTGACATACATTTCCCCTAGTATACATAACGGAAGCTCAGGTTCTCCTTATCCGTAAGATCCTCCCAAGCCTGCCCCGTGTAAGTCGAACTAGCCTCCGCAACACCCGACTCAGCCAACGCATCGCGCTTCTTGTTCTCTCGTCGAAGATACCATCTCAGAGCAACTATGACGATGACAAGAAGACAGTAGCAGCCAAGATGAGTGGCGAAAGCGATGAAGTAACGAGGTCCATCGTGGGAGAGGAAGACCTGAGGACCGATTGCGTTACCGGCTGCCCAGACGATGAAGTTGGTGGCGACTGCGACAGTCTTCTTTGTTTGGCCGGCGATGTTTCTGGAGATCATGGAGAGGGCGAGGGTTTGGGCGGACCAGAATGATAGGGTGATGTAGTATGAGATTAGGAGACCGATGTGTTGCGCTGTTGTCTTGTTGGGGAGCGTCATGAGGAGGATTGTGCCGATGAAGGAACTAAGTTGTTAGCGGTGATCGAAGATGGAGAAGGGGAATAGACTCACGGGATACAGAAGCCAAGCATGACCAGCAGGTTCTGGCTCGTCTTCTTGACAAGCCAAGCCGACGACAGAAGCACAATAACGATGTAAAAGCCCAATACCATCGCCAACAGCTGCGTCTCAAGGGTACTGAACCCAAAGCTCTTGATAATAATATTCGCAAACGCACCAAGTCCCGATGTAGGAAGTGTCGTGCACAGCGCAATGAGAGCATAACCCCAAACCTGAGGATCCTTGAGACCCTCGATGAACTGCTCCTTCTTGAACGTCTTGTTCTGGATACCAGTCTGGTTATCGCGCACACGCTCAACCATCTCGTGCTTTTCCTGTTCAGTCCAGCATTTAGCTCGCATCGGTGAATCGGGCATCCACCATCCGACGAATACACCAAAGACTATGGAGATGACGCCGTAGGAGAGGAAGAGCCATTGCCAGGATTTGAGGGGGCCGGTTTTGATGAGGGAGAAGCAGTAGGCGAGGAGACCGCCGACGATTTGTTGGGCACCGTTCATCATGTACCTTCGACCGGTTAGTGAGGTGCTGCATTGGGAGGGGTGAGGTAGGCTTACCAGTAGGTGACTCGTGAGGCTTGTTCCTCACGGCGATACCAGATGGCGGAGAGGATAACGAAGGATGGCTGACAAGCTGACTCAAAAATACCAAGTAACGTTCGTACAATTACCAGGCCCTTAAAGTCTTGACAAGCAGCGTGACAAGCTAGGCAAGCTCCCCAAGCGACGATGCAGAAGGAGAGGTATTTCGCGATTGGGACTCGGGCAATGAGCCAGTTCTGAGGATATTCGACAACAAGGATAGCGAGATAAATACATGTCGTAAGCCACGAGAACTACACCCCAATTAGCAAACAATTCATCACAGATAATAAATCAAGGTCCGTAACTTACATGCTGAGACACAGTCCCATCAGGATTCTCCAACCCCGTATCAGCAGTCAACCCCATAATCGACGCAAACGACAACGTCCCCTTATCAATAGCCTGCAGAAAATACGTAAAGATCATAATGGCAAGGACTCTCTTGTCAATCATCTTTCGCAGCTCCGCACTCCGCTCAGGCGAGATGTTGATACGCACGTCTGAGACATACTGCGCGAGTTCCTTGTCAACTCGCCCAGAGTGCTGAGTTGGCTTTTCGAGATCTTCGACCTCGTCGACGGATCTCTTGCGCTGGATTTCCGAAGCCATTTCGATTAGTAATTGGGATGAATTTGAGGAAGAAATTATCGAGATGGAGGAGAGGAAGGGTGGTTCCTTTTATGATATACGGTAATGGGGCGGGAATCTGGGGCCCCAGATGTCAACGTTACTTGTGAGAAATACCCCATATTGCCCCAGTTTCTCTACTCCAGTCAAGATTGAGTTTTTGCACTGTTTATCTCGTGGGAGTTTTGCCCGAGGCGCCGAGTGAGATGGATGATTATCTACAAGTTACAACTCGGCAACGCGGCATCTTCAGGGTTTCGTCACTGGAGATCCGCTCTACGGGATAAATAAGCCCTGGTCAAGGTATGCCAGGGACGGGTAGGATCAGCGTATGACATGATTTGCTGGGTTGTTTGAGGACAGGAGGCTCCTGTGTTGACCCATATCTTGCATGGGAGCGAGATATGCTTCTCATCCATCTGACATGGCTTCTGGTCTTGATCTTGAGGGTGATAAACTCCTCTAAATTTCCACTAAATCTATACCAAGTTTACCCAAAGCTCCACGTACCTTGGGATAGATATCATAACTGAGATCTCTAACTCATCAAGACCATATCCAACGGCAATAGTAACGATGCTGTGCCTTACGCCTCAACGTAACAGCCGCATCCGTCCCGTCTCTTGGCGATGAATTTGGAGAATCCAAGCAAGTAGTCTAGGCGGCTCTTTTCGAATTTACTCCGCACGTTCAGAAATTTTCTCCGTCACCGAAAGTCAGCATTCGGCAAGGCGAAGCGACGTGCAGCAAAAGAGGAAGATTTCTCCGCTGACCTGGTTTTGGCTCAGTGGGGGGATTTAAGGTAGACCCACTGAAGATCCGAGGAAGCGCACTAAATCCGCGGCTTCTTTAGCGGTAATCCCCTCACTCACACTTACACGACAGATGACAATTCCCATGATAAACTCCGGGCTCAAAGCCGCAATTCGCCGTAGCACTCCCCCAAATGTCACTACGTAATCACATCACATGCCTTAGCTGAATCTCTTCGTCTCTCTGTACTTTACTGGAATTGGTAGACTACTTCGCCCCCATCATCAACCCCCAGTTCCACGC
>LTDI01000548.1:0-11418 GCA_001654545.1 Fusarium agapanthi
ATGCATAAGAGACTGGGGGGGGGGAATGCGGAACAACATCAACAACAAAGACGGATCTTGACTTAATTACGGAGTACATCGAGCAGAAATAATAGAAGCAGTGATAGATAGAAGGAGATGATTTAATAAATTTGACTAAACCCAGTTGATAACTAAAATACCCTCCAGGGTTGAACATTCCACGACGCCCTTTCCAATGCTTTCATGTTAGATGCATAAGTATCTATCTACTAATCTACATGCATCCCATCATTAGTCAATTAATAGGTTGATTGATGGTGATCATCTTGACACCCAATTCACCCATTGGCATTTACATCCTCCGGTCCCGCCGTCGAATCCGCCAAAATTTTCGTCTCCTCGAGACCTTTTGTTGATCCACGTGCCACCAGCTCCTATGTCGTTGGCCAGTAGCTTAGGGTTCTTTTCATCAATCTTCTGTCTATCATCGATAGGCCAGGCCCAGACAAACTTTTTCCCTGGGTCTCCTCCATGTGTATCCATCGTTACCGTCACCGGGTATGGCATTGTTCCTGGTTGTATCAGCTCTGGTGATGCGTCGATGGCGCCTTGCCCAGTAGGATCGATCAGCTTCGATGTGTTGGCAGCCAGTGTGCGTGTCCAGATTTGAACGAGAAAACGTGTCTCGCTCCACGTCGCGATGAAATCAGCCTCTGTCTCCCGACACCCACCGTCCTCGTCTAGGGGGATGTCTCCATCCTTGGTATCATTAAGAACCGTCACCGACTTAAGGAAAATGGTTCGTCTGAAGTAGGTGTAAAAGCCATAGTGCTCGGTCGGAAGCCCGCGGTCATAGAGCCTCACTGGCTGCTGTACCGGCTGCGGGAGCAGGACAGCTGGTTTGGATGCGCCATTCTCGTTGAGATCAGAGGATGGGAGCACTTCAGCAAGGCTAACATTCACGTCCAATTCTTGCCTTTTGGTTAGCTCTTTGCGGCTACTGTCGTCGACAGAATCAACCAGACTGATGTAGAATGGGGTCGCCTCGCCGCCCTTTTTATCGGATTTGATATCGTCGGTTGTGTTTCCCAGAAACCACATCTCTTGGAATTTGGGTGGGCTGGGACTGGGCTCAAAGCTGGGCGCCCTCCGTGCTCGGACAGTGTCTCCTGCATGTGCGGCACCGCCCATACCTCGACGCTCCTTCAACGAAGGGGGATCCTCGTTGGGAGTTTTCCAATCGTTGCGGGTACTGTTGTCCCACTGGATCTGGAGGATAATGGTTGGCTGGTCAGGCTTGTAAGGCTTCACAGAGTCATGCTGTTCCTTTGGTAGAGAGCAACTCCACAAGGTGGATGGCTCAGTGCAGCCACTCTTTGCGGCGATATTGTCCGGTCCAACGATTGTCAAGTCTCCGGTTGGCATGGGTGGGAAATCCGTCAAGTTGACCCAGATTGATGGCACCTCCTCTGAATGCTTGGGGCGTGTCAGAACAACGCCTAAAGTGATCGAAAGAATAATAACCGCAAGAAGAACTCCTAGAATAATCATCCAGACACGACGGCGCCGTCGACCTTCGCGTCCAGTCCGACCAAAGCAACCCCTCTCTGGAATACATCCTCGACCTCTCCAGAAGCCACCAAGGCGCCGAGCAACAGCCTCTTCCTTCTCGTTTCGTCTCCTTTGACGCTCCTGCTTGGTGGCGTGTTCGGCTTCGCCATGGGAGTATTCGCGGGGTGCAGATGTTCCCAGCGGTCGTGTTGGGAGAGGCATCTGAGAGAGACGCAGGTTGTCTCGCGGGGCCGGAGTAAGTGGAATATCAGTCAGTTGCTCAGCTCGTTGGGATGACATGGTAGAGGAGAGTCCAGGAGATACAGGACCGGGCGAGGGGGGAAACTGGCTTTGAAGTGGGTGTTCAGGCGGGAAAACAGCCCTGTACCTTACTGGAGCAGCCTGGCTCTTTTTTTCGGGAGGCGAGTATGCAGGCAGCTGTTCCCCTGTACTTTCTTCTTCCTCGGTCACAAGTATTTGTGGTTTTTCTGAAATGGATATGGTTTCAGGAACGGGGGATGCCCTTGCAGTTGAAGGTCCAGATTCGCTCTCTTGGGTGTGCTCAAAACAGGGAGATGGTGTCCTGCGTGGCGTCGGTTCCTTGACAATTGGTGTTTGAAATGAGCCAGGAGCCAAGCTCGGTGTAAGATATTCTCCTTGAGGAGGCTTTGTCTCCTGCTTGTTCCACCATTCATCCCCTCGGATAGTCTTTGGTGAGTCAGTATACACCTTTGGACTGGTAGTGAATGTCAGTCTGTTCTCCATAAAAGGTGTTACAACATGATGATCCCACCAGCCACGGGACTTGGATGCAGCACTATCGGGCGTCAGTGCTGATGTCTTTCCCCTTGCTTGTTTGTGTGGGCTTGAAGTGCCATCTTCTTCAAACAGTGTGCATGGCGTGCCGCCATCAGAGTCATCGGGGGTTCTGCCTCCGAGTTCCAAGCTGATGAGCCTCTGATGAGCTGACTTCTTAAAGTTTGCTGGAACCGCAGGCACTGGTGGAACATTGACGGCCGTTGTCGTGCCGGGAGATGGAAACTGTGAATAGATACTTGAGGCGTATCGAGTGGTGCTGAATGAGGAAACGGTGTCGGGTGTATCAGGTGACCATACTGACTTTTGCTGAACTGGAAATGGAGATAGATTTGAAGAAGAAGGGTTTCGAGGTAAATAGGGCTGTGCTGGAGCTTCAATGGGTGTTGGAGCGGCGTCATACCGGGAAGAGTTGCCCGCTTCCTCAGATGAGAGAGCCAGACCAATGACGATGGGTCTGTCATCCGGCGAGAGCTTATTGTCTGGTGTACGTGCTGATTGAGCTGGCTGGGCTGATGACAGCGGCGAAGCAGTTGCTGGGCTTTGGTCCTTGCTCTTCTTGAACCAATTCCAATTTCCTACTGAAGCCGATGTTGGTTCTCCCTCCAGTGCCTTTAGAGCAGCAGCGTCTACAAATTTCCCAGCTCGTCCTACTGGCGTTGGCATGTAGTTCTGGCGGCGAAATGTTGACATGTCTGTGATAAGCTTGATGCCTGCCTTGGCATTCTGGACCTTCTGTCTCTGGCGTGATCTGACTCGGACAATTCTTGCAGCAGAAGCTCTTGATGCACGTCGCGTTGAGGGTTTGGAGTTTCGAGTGGACACATTCAGCGGAGCTGGAGAGACTTGCTCCCCAGCGTCGATGGGCGTGATAGGCTCGTCATCCTCCCAATCCTCCCACTCTTCTCGACGCCGTGGCTGGGCTTCCGAGTACGGCGGTGGGTGTACCGGGACTTGATTATGAGTATCGTTGTTCATGGTGTAAACACCAGTCTTTGAATAGAAAAACGGAGGCAAAACGAGAAGGAAAGCTAACAGTATCTAGTGTTTAGACATGTATGGCTGGCGGTCGTATGGAAATTGTATCGTTTGGTGTTTGTTTTTACAACAACACAGATGACTATATCGTCGTTGTTTGGATGAAGATGAAGAATGTCAAAATCTTGACCGTTTAGATGATAGATAGTCTGTTGTGGGAAGCAAACGATACAGAACAAATGCCAATTAGTGGTGGTATGAATGTAGTAGAACAAAGGAGAGAGAGTGAACAATAGGATGTGACAAGAATAGCTTGTTTACAATCAAAGACCGACGGCGACAATAAGAAACCAAAAGAGAGAATGAAAAGAGTAGGTAGGCAAGTGTGACTTGAGGAGGAGGAGGAGAATGAATGGAAACCTACAACAATAGGGAAGTAAATCACAGTGAGGATGTGGCAGATAATAGCACCTCGAGCAACTGCATTTTGTTGCTTGTGGATCTTCAGATGGTCCCAGGTAAAAGCAAAAGCACCAGGATCGAGCAGAGCCAAAGGCGCAAAGCATCTTGATTGGACTCTGGTGAGAAGCCCGCATCGATCCGATGCAGGCTAAATAAAGCATTTGAGGTCCAAATGTTGAACAATAGCTCATAGGCTATGGATTCAATGACCTGGAGCAACCGAGAGTGTGGAATAGCCGCCATCCTTCTGGGGTTCGAGGGTGTGGTTGGTCAATTCTAAGCGCCGACATTGGCGTGTGTGTGTGATTCGTACAGCTAGGCCGTTGTATTGGCGACCACTGCACGCCTAGAATCTGCGACGGGTATCCGTAAATCGAACCAGAATTAAGTCAACAGGGACTAGGGGAGATTGCTCTTTAGGTAAAAGCCCAATTCGCGTCTCTGATGGAGAGGCGGGAGAATGCTCGATTGGCTATTGTCGCGATCCAGAGTGTATTCGGGGGGAAGGGTCCGGCATCCGGCTGCTGTTAGTCTGTCAATCATACAGTAAGGTACTGTACACACACATGTTGGATACAAAAGCGTTGGTCTTCCTTCTCGAAAAGGGCCACTCGGCCTGGCTTGTGGTGTTTGTTGGCTGGTCGAGACAAGGCCTGTTATGAAATCAAGCCACGCTTGATTGAACCTGGTACTGACTGCTATTGAAGCGTTGATTCGGACGGGTTCAGCCAGGTCAACTTTGGCATCGTCAGTCGTGACGTGATTTCAGGTATATTGGTCATGGACAGTATGACTGGGCCAAGGTGAAAGGGCCTCATTACCACAACTTGGATACAATTGGTACCTATTCGGCATGCAGTGACTTGACAAACTCTTATTTGTTGAGGTGTACTCAAAATGAAGAGATTCTTTCTGAGCCCCCGGCGCCGAACGGGTCGCTAAACTGGCCTGGCCAAATCGAGTTCGCCCTTCTTCAGAAGCCATCATGGCCATTCGGGGCAGTGTTGCACATCATGCCGGTGTCTCATGATTTGGTTCTGGAGTATCCAGGTACGCTTTGCAAGAGGCCGCCAGTTGAAGACACTTGTCTGAGGGCTTCCTGGTTCTTGGTGCACCCACTGAAGCTGCGAAGAGGGACTAAAGATCATCTCTATGATGCATCACGTGCCAGAGGACACCTCACTCTGCGTGGATTTGTGAGGGGAAGATTAACAGGCAGGTGTTTGCACACCAGCCATCCATGCCTTTCATTTGACAGGTGAGATGACAGCGATGCCAATCCCCATTGGAGGCTCAAGTTGTGATTGACAGGTTCAGGGTCGGCTCGTAGGTTTGGCTTGATGTAACCCACCAAAGCTAGTAGAAATGAACATCGGCATATAAATATGGATGTATGTATGTACAAGATCGGAAGAGGTAATTGCGGTAGTTGCAGACTGCCATCGTGAATGATGTTTGAAATGACAGAAGCTCTTTGGTTTCAAACCCAATTCACTCTCCTCATCAACTTAGCTGATTACCGCTAACTCTTGGCTTTCCGTTAACGGTTACACCCCCCTGAACCTGAAATTCAATGAGGATTGTGGGGTTCTTGGACTGTCAAAATGCCCGGGCCACGAAGGCAATCAGAGGTAATCAGCACCTGGAGAAATAAGTTCAAGGAGCAGAGAAAAATCACCAACCCAACAGATTTCTGCCCTACAAGACAAGTAACCGGTTCAGACTGGCAGTGTTAGCACTCTTTGATCGGATCCTTACAATCAAGTTGTCTCGGCAGATCCAATTGGAGAAGAATGAACTCTGACGTAATTCCGCTCTTTTTTTCTCCCTCCTGGCCTACCTAATAAGATAGGGGTCCAAGGCTAAGAAATAGAAGGGCTAGAAGGGTTAGAAGGGCATGGCACAGGAAATTTAACCAAGGGCCCCCAGGCCGGGATTCATTACGTCCAGTGCTAAGTTTCGAGAAATATCGCCTTTTCCAGCAGAGATCACCCAATTCCCAATGCGACAGTATCGAAGAGGCTGACTGCAGCTTGTCATCTTCTTGGGGACTGACAAACAAGGGACTTGTACCTGTGTCTGTGTCTGTATCTGTATCTGTGCCTGCATTGGATGCAAAGGATCTTTTGTTACACAGAGATGGAGTACGGTATCCCCTGGTCTTCTCAAGAAAGGGAAGTTCTCGGGATCGGATTAGAACCAAGTGTAGCATAGTTATTTTCTTGGCTCTGAAAGTCCAGGATCCCCCTATCATTTATGAGAAGGGAACCTTGAAGCAAGAGAAAGGCTTTCCCCCTCCCCCTGAGAGCTGTGGTAGGTAGATGGCCTTTGTTTGAGTTTTCTTGGTCTCTGTTATAATAATTTGGACTTGCTGCACTCTCTCTCATCCTTTCCTGAATTTGACTTTCCATCACGAAGCGAACCTACTATAACTACATTGACCGATACGGTACGATCCAATGCGATACGAGCTTCACATCCAACACAGTGACTGGCTCGGCTAATTTGTTAGTGTACTCCAGTCAATGCAGTATCTTGCATCTTACTCGGATCCAGTTGCGACAAGACTCGATTGCATTTACACCGACCGTTGTTCACCGTTACTCCCGCAGTCGCATCGCATCGCATCGCATCGCATAGGATCACTGCTCGTTCAACAATTACACCTCAAGACCCTGCGACTCAGTGCACCAATCCGAATAACCACACCGAATCTTTGAGAAGCTCCATCGTTGAAGCTACTGTACCTACTAGTCAGACCGGGATACCTTATTAGTCTCGATACGATAAAGCCAAAAAAGAAAACTGCGCCATCACTGCCCTGCTTCACTGCGGATTCTCTCATCATCCACCCACCACGACGGGAAATTCTAACCTATTTCTGTCACCATCATCGCGTTGCGTCGTATCGACCATCCCGTATACCTGCCAACGTCGCCCAATCCTCGTATACGGTGCTGCCACCCATCTCCCCGTCACGACCCCCGATATTCCATTCCGCCTACTATATTCTGACTCTGCGCCACATTTCCAGCTGAACAACTTTGGAGAACGTCTGTATACCCTCCCTTGCCAAGGTGGAAAAGTCGGGACGTTTGTGGCGTCAAGGCGAACTTCTCGTTCCTGCGACTTTGGGCAGCAGAGGCAGAGTGGGCGAATGAGAAGGGGAAAAGAGGGAAGGGGGGAAAACCACACAACACCAAGCATTTGCTATCACAGCAGTTTGAGCCTCGTGATTGCGACCCTCCACGAGAGTTGCTGCCCCTCACCCTCCACTTCGCGATAACTGGCATAAGCGGCACCCTTCTTAGAAGTCGCTGATTGCGACGTTGCTCAAGCTGGCTACATCACGCTCACCCTTCGGCTCTTCGAGCTCGTTTAGCGATCGCCCTTCCCGTGCACTTCATACCAGACAACGGTCTTCTGTCAGCCATATCGTGATCAACCCTGGCTTGCTATCCTCCGATCCCCAGAGGCCACAGCAGCCTCACAACAGTCCCTTATCTCCAGTTCCAGGTACGTCCAGTTGATCGTGACGCTCTCCAGTTGTCTTGTCAATGTCTCAGCTCTCATACCTTGAGGCTTCCTGGCGGATTTCCCTTACACCATCCATACTGTGTTTTGGACTGTTATCCTCCCCACTGTCTCTTTTTATACATACTCTCGTGCCCGTCATTCCGCCTTAGTTTCTGCGTGGCCTCAGCCTTAACTTGTTCTTGATCATCCTTGCTTCATCAGCTACCTAAGCCCATTGCTCTCGCTTCTTCCTTCCTTCTCACTCTTCTTTTTTTCCCTTTCCCATAGATATATCTTGCTTGTCTTTGACTTCCATGGACCGTCAACTGCAGTCAACCTAGTTCGCGGGCTAATCGCTGAGCCCGCCTCCTACAGATACCCCAGGTCCTTCCATGACCCTTTCGCGAAGCCCTTCGCCTGTTCCCGGTGGTGGCTGGTCAAGTCCAGGCTTGAGCCTTGACAGCGGGAGGTCGACTCCAGCGAACGTGAGCGGTGGTCCTGTTGTATGGGAATCGGCCAAGATGCGACCTCACAACTCTAGCACATTTTCTTCGTTTTCGACTCAAAACAAGGGTTTCTTCAGCAGACACATGCGGCGACTATCGAGCAGTCTCCCGCAGTTTAACGGGCAGCGTGAGACTTGGAAGGAAAAGCATGCACGGGGGCCAAGATGGATTCGAAAGGTACCACTCGCCGGTAGAATACGATCGATTTATGGGCGCATGGGCAGAAGACTAAAGATGTTTCTACTGTTCATGCTGTTAGCGATACTCTGCTATACCATTTTCTACACAACCCGTAAGTTGCCCCTGGCTTATCTTGGGTCTTGGGCTATGACTGATCATTTGCAGCTCTTGTATATCACTGGAGAAGATCGTTTGGTGGCGGCAACAAGTTTGTCATTATCTTGGGCGCAAATGTTGGAGGTGGTGTCATGGAGTGGAAGGGTGCCAGAGAATGGGCTATCGAGCGAGACAGCGTGCGAAACAAGCGAAAGTACGTCAATCGATGGGGCTACGACTTGGAAATTGTGGACATGAGCACCAAGAAGAAGTATGCGCACGAGTGGCGGGAGAGCTGGGAGAAAGTCGACTTTATTCGGTCGACCTTGAGGAAGTATCCCAAGGCTGAATGGTAAGCTGACCCTGGCTGTGTATATTGAATAAAAGACTAAACTCGATGCCAGGGTTTGGTGGCTGGACTTGAACACATTCGTCATGGAGCCCTCAGTATCACTTCAAGACCACATCTTCAACCACCTGCAGACAGAAGTCGAGCGCGACTTCAACTACTTCAACCCTCGCAACATATCGCATCCTTTCACCCATCATTATCTGGATGAGGTCTCGCGAAGCCCTGTTGGAGATGGTAAGGCCAACTCGATCAACATGATCATGACACAGGATTGCGCCGGCTTCAACCTCGGATCCTTCTTCATGCGGCGCAGCGACTGGACGGACAGACTGCTCGACGTTTGGTGGGATCCTGTTACATATGAGCAGAAGCACATGCAGTGGGAACACAAAGAGCAAGATGCGCTGGATCAGCTATATCAGACGCAGCCATGGGTGCGCAAGCATGTCGGCTTCCTACATCAGCGCAAGATCAACAGTTTCCCACCTGGAGCTTGCAACCCCGATGGCGGTCCCAAGGATAAGCATATTCACTATGAGGAGAACCAGCGCGATTTCCTGGTCAACATGGCAGGGTGCGAATGGGGCCGAGACTGTTGGGGCGAGATGTACTATTACCGTGAGTTCAGTTACTGGCTCAACCGAAACCCATGGGAGCGCTTTAAGGAGGATCTCATTGCGGTCATATGGTTCAAGCTCACCGGCAAGAAGGTAAAGTTGTGAAGAGCACTTGAATGAAGCTGCGAGATGAATGAAGCGACGATTTACTCTTGATTGTTTGTTGGGATATAGACGCATCAACTCGGCGAGACGATATACGGGGAACGGACACGGACACGAAAAGCAGTCTAATGGTATGACTGTGCTGATGGTTGCCACGGAGTTCGGTACATGATTTGCACTTTTTCTTTTCTCGACAGCATATACCCACTTAGACGAGGCATTAGCAAGAGAACTGCGACAGTCGAGAGATGGATGTAAGGGAGAAATCTCGGCTGCATATCGCACGGAGAGGTTTGAATTCGGAAGCATCGCCTGCTTACCGAACCCTCATGGTATGAAATGAGAGGAGATGGGGAGTGTTTTATAGATATGAAAGGGTTGTTGTTAGATTGTGGAGGAGGATGTATGTAGAGTTTCATGTGGCTGTCAATTAGAAAGAACATACCATCTATGTACCTTAATTACAGTAAGGTACCTACCTTAGTAACTCCAGTACAGTATATACCCGAGTAGCTGGGATTGCGATCGGTCCGAAAGAAAACGTTCAACCACCTACGGGGGAATTATCCGATACTGATAGGTAAGGTAGGTACAGCATTGTTGAGATGCGTGGAGTGAAACTGTTTTGCGTCGAATGAGTGAGATCCTCCGGAAGTGATGGATGATGGATGATTATTGGGCAAGGATAATCCCAGATACAGATCAAGCTGATACAATATGCGTAGCGAGGCTCCATACAATCAGGGGAAATATCACGACACTCTAAAAGTCTAAAAAGATGGAGGCGGATGTTGTCAGGGTGGTCCTGGACCTTGAGAAAGACGTCGATCTTGTTCGTCTATACGGAGTAGAGCCGAGATCATAACTGCCGGGATGTGATGTGACTTCGGGACCACGGCACGGAAGAATAGACCCAGGAGTTGATTCTCCGCCCGTTGAAGTGCTGTAGGTACTAAGAGTTGACTAGCCTTGTCAGGAGAGTACAGATACGATGTCTGCATACATTTCAGTAGTGGCAGATTTTTTTTTAATCGAATTTGAAGGTTCAAGTGGAAATGTTGGAGTATCGAAGATGATGAGAGAGAAAGGAGGTGGCAGAAAGGTTTTGCGGTGAGGTCAGCAGCGTGAGTACAGTACAGTACAGTACAGTACACATGCGTGAGTGTCCAAAAGAGGTACTAGGTAGGCCAGGCAGGGAGAAGGGATAGAAAGGTCTAGTCTTGCTTCCATTCCTGAGACTATGTTTCAGAATACCTAGGTAGGTCATTGTTTGCATGAGTGTGGCGGCGGCTGGATAACGCGCGTCGAGGCTAAGTAAGTGACTGAAATGTCTTGGTAAGGAATGAATTCAGCCTAGCTTAAATATGAGCGATCCAAGATGGAGTCAGTTGGGCTATGTATGTAAGTGTGTGATTTATATGCTGGGTGCTTTGTCTGGACATTCTTTGTTCTTGCTTGCTTGTTGGATTGGGCTTCAAACTCCCTAAGATACCTAGGTATCTCAGTTGTGGATGGATGGCATCAGGTGGGGAGACAGGGATAGAAACGAGTTGAGCGCGCGGCTATACATGCAGTTAAGTTAGAAGCGCTGTTATGGATACCAAAGTCTGGGTCCCTGATGGACTGGGTGTACCTAAATATTTGGGTAGTTGTATGATTCACGAATCCAAGAACAATAGCATTCACATGGATAATCAACATATTACAATAGAGAATTCCAGCAGCAAACACAACCTACCTTACTCAGCTGAGCGGGAATATTTCTGTTTCGTCGTCAGCTGTTTCTCGTCCCATCTGAAAGCCCTCCAGCTACTAAGGTAAGGTACTCACTAACCCCCTCCCACACACACACTCCACTGTCAAATAGCGTGCTCTCTAGTGGATGCAAACCCCTGAACCCGCTCGTCTACTTGACATGGGCCTATCACAGGCCTCGACTTATCCATCTCCCTGCCTGAACCGGCCATCTCCAGGCACGCCAAGCCGTATATGGTTCCGCTAAGCTTTTTCTCCGTTGGAGTGATTGGCCTTGGCCCTCTCTGAATCGGAACTGTCAAGCTACGCATCAGAGCCTCTGGACAAAAGTGGTTGTGGGAGGTTCTATTGGTGGCACTCTATTATGTGAAGAGTCCTGACTTGTTCAAGGGCTCCCCCCCTCCCCCCCTGGCTATTGTTTCGGAATCTTTTAGCATGCACAGCACCACCACTAACATCCATCTGAACTCTATCCTACCCCGTAGAGCAGGAACTGATAGTAACAAGCAAGCAACACAGCGCC
>LTDI01000549.1:0-42767 GCA_001654545.1 Fusarium agapanthi
ATACCTTTTAAGGCTAATATGTAAACTTAGAAAAGAATTTGTTTAGTTATTTTAAAAAAGAAATATTAAATATAACAAGAATTTAATAATATATTTTAAGCAAAGGAGCTTGATTTCCTAAAATAGAAAGGTTATACAATCAATTACCTTTCTTTTCTAGGCTAGTAAGAAAGGCAGAAATTGCCTTAAGCAATTCAATCAATAATCAGTTCAACAATAGTGGTTTTATACTGTAATTTTCAGTAGCAGCCTTCCCAAAAGGTGCCAAGAAAGATATTTACAGTAGTAAACCCCCGCTTGATATCATGCCCGAAGATATGACACTGTATGAAATGTAGTGGTCATGGCAATGGATTGTCTTGTTTGCGGGGGTCTCAGACAGCAATGGAGAACTAAAAGCTGGATTGTATTTGAATTCGAATCTGAATCTGAACTTTGGCAAGATCATTCATCTTTGATGCCATACCGAATCGTCACTCGGTCAAGAATTGAAGAATAACCATGCAAGCCACACGGACGCCGTCTCTTTAAAGAATCCCTAGTTTGGCCTGCCAGAGATCCAAAAAGCAAGCCTAACACAGTATTATATCCCCAGAAATTGTAATCTTCAACGTGTAAACCATAAAGCTAGATCTCATATCAAAGCATGCGTATAAAGACGATTAACCGATGCGCTCCTCCACACTGCCCCAGTAGACAATGGGCCTAGGCTCAAGCAGGCTCAACTCACTACCGAAGCTCTTGCGTTCAGCCTCTAGATGCAACAGAGAAGGCTGTCGCGAGATGATGCTGTTAATGGCAATGACAGGGGACGAGCTTGTCGTGCTGACTGAGGAGTAGGAAGCCTGGGTGGAGGTGGAGGCTGATGAGCTGCGACGCAGAGAGTTGCGTAGACGAGAGGGTGAGAAACGAGAAGTCATGGTTTCGAAGCGGGAGGTGTGAGCCATTATATGAGAGGTTTTTTTTCTTCTTTAGAAGAGCCAAGAGTGAATGTGTTGTCGCGTAATAGTGAAATATGGTACTGGCGTTAATTATCGTGATGGTTGTTGAGGCGAAAGAGCTAACGAGCAACTTGACCAGCAGTTGTCGTATGATAAACCAGGTTTTTCAATGAGTGAACGAGTTCAAGAGGTAGAAAAGGGAGGCACAGCCTATCAAGTGTTTCTATCAGACTCTTGGTCTTGACTTGTCAACAAGAAACGAGCGAGCGATGGTTCTTTGGGTAACACAAAGATAGACAAAGCAAGCAAGACGAGGGAAGGCAAGAGGCGCTACCTTTACCTTTATCCAACAATTCACTCTCGACAACGGGCACGAGACCCAGAAAAGAAAGTGGCAGTGTATAAAAGAGAACCACAGTCCTTGCATCAGAATATGTCAGGGGCTCGGAATGTGGGCGCACGGATTGTTTCAACGTCACAACTAGCGACTGAAACAGTCGCATTGTCTATCAATTTACTTTAAGTTGGCGTTGGAACGTCACCAGGATTACGAAGCAAGGGTGTTTTGTCGCAGGCATCCGTTGATCAGACAAGCGTCAGGTCTCCAGTCTCACACAACCTTGCTCGTACGTATCACCGCACTGGGCCACACAGATGCCGTCCTGTTACCTGAACGTTCTTTGCATGAAAAATGTATGTCTATTTTAAATCTTGATCGACTGAAACTAGATAACGGGGGTGGCCGTGCCTCCCCGTTCCCTTTCGCTCATGTATTGATTGCCCTGGAACGCCGTGCTCAGTTTTGAATTATGCCATGAGTTCTTTTCCTGAATGCAACTTCCCAGTGACGGATGTGCATTGTTTCACCATCAAAATTGGATGACTTCCCTGCTCCTCACAAGTTCCATGTCAACCGCAGCTTCAACTCCTCCACCCGCTTGCCCCTCAGTGAAATCCATCGTACCCTTGTGAGCCCCTGTTCTGTGTTTGTCGAACGGTGGCGTTGCGGCGAATACTCTCGCCCCAAACCGAGTCGTCAAGCATTCCACGGACTTGCACTGGGCTAATGGGGTCCAAATGATTGCTCTCAAGGCCCGAGGGCGCTGACGATCTTGCTTGCGTAGTCGACTGTTGTTGTTGCTCATGTGGATCATCCTCCTCGATCTCAAAACTAAAGGCTGATGGTTGCGCAGGTGTTGTGGGCGATGGAGGCGCGGCTCTGGGGAAGCTGAGAGGATGACTCCACGATGTGTCGTGCAACGATAGATCCACAGATCCCAGCCAGTTTCGTGGCTCGCCTGCGTCAACACTCGATGGACGCGGGGCTGGTGAGAGGGGAGATCTCGGCCCTGCTCCACCTGTTTCATCGTCGCTCAGATCGTTCTCAACAAGAATCTCCGGAATGTTCAGCTGTGGCACTGCCGTCATGCGGGCCGAGTGCTTTCGTAGCATGTGTTTCTTGAATTGTCTTGAATAATATCTGTGTTGATGGTGAGCAATTTTCTTTTCCTGGGTTCGGCTATAGATAGCTTACAATGTGTCGAAGAAGCCCAATACTACGCCACGTCGGACTTGGTCGTCTACTCGTTGGAGACGCGCTCGGCGCCTTAGGAACTCTTCGAGTCTTTGCGTTTTTTGTCAGCCTTGGTGTACAGATGTGCGGCGGGTGGGTTAGCTTACTTCAGGCTCTTGTTATCACTGATGATGTTATAGTGAGCAAGAATCATCAAGACACTCGTAAAAGAGATGCCCCTGTCAGGATCTGCGGACACCAAGACCTCCTCGTAGAAAATGTTAAAGCGCCGACGCTGGTGGCGCACCTTTTCCACGTCAATCCTCCTCAGCCGTGCATTGAGTTTGTTCAGGTCAACGCCACTGAATCCGCTGGTTGTCGCGATGGACGAATGATGGCTGAGTTTCACATCGTCCCTTATATCTTCCAAAATAGAGTGAACGCTGTCCTCTGGATCATAAATGCGCATTTGAAAGACGCCTGAAAGTTCGCCAAGAAGACGGGGGAAAGCTGCTTTCGTGATATACCCAGTGCCTGCTGGGTCAACGCTTCGCCAAGCTTCTTTGAACCGTCGAATCTCATCGCGATCAACAACAGCCATGCCACTCGAGCGTTGAAAGACGTAACTGAAGCTCTCGTAGATGAGTGATACAAACAGGTTCACAAAGATATACATACTGACAATGTTCCATGCGATGAACAGAATTCTGGCCCACGATTCGCTACCACAGTCACTGTCGAAGAATCTAGGCTCGTCAACGCAAAGTGGCGGCTCTATGCTGGCATAATCTTCCATGACAGCATTCCATCCTTCACCTAGACTCATTCTGAATAGCAGAATCAGGGCTTTGGGGACGGTTCGGAAATTTATGTTTTCCGCAGTCTCTTCGCCGAATCGTGTCAAACTAAAAGCTTGAGTCATAGCAATGGCGAAGACCAGGAAGAATACCAGCCAGGTAGCAAGCAAGTTACCAATAACTGTCAGACTAGCAGCGGCCGTTTTGAACAGCTGGTCCAGTGCATCGTTGCGGGGAATGAGGAGAAGTACAATGGCGACCAAGAACACCTTATGTAGCTGAACATAGGTTTCAACCTCAGTGTCTGATATGAGTAAAGCGAGAGTTGAAACAAATGCCCCGAAGACAATGAACAAAGAGTAGAGATCCCACGAGCTTCGTCGGAAACGTACCCAGCCCAAGCCAATGATACGAATTGCAATGTTAGCCGTGTATGTCACGATGAAGGCGAAGAAAACAAAGTCGCGATATCGTGTCCACCACCATGGCTCACTTGCGAATTCCGAGACAAGCACGATCAAATGCAGCACTAGAACAACGGTAATTGTCTGGTACCACTTACCCTTTTTCTCGATAGCTCTCTTGTGGCACCATTTCTTCCAGCTCTTCTCAGAATCGTCATAAGAACTCTTTGAAGGTGAAATTTGTCTGAGAATCTTTCGTAATTCGAGCCATGACCGTTGTTCCGCCGTCAAATAAGCAACACCTGTCTGTTCGGTATAATTCCGCATGAAAACAGAGATAAAGAGCGTGAGTACGAAGACGGTGGCCAACAGATTGAATACGACAAGGAAGATGGCATTGCCCTCTGACGCTAGGTCTTGGGGCTGCTTCATGCGGCCGGTAATGGCTTGAACAGCAAAAGAGACGTCTGTCCATCCCTCCTGACTAACAATCTGGAAAAGAATAAATAAAGATGCCCCAAAATCGTCGAAGCTGAAGAAGGGGTTCGCTGCAACACGCGGAGCAAGCATTGGCCAGTCGTCGCTAAACGGCGTGCTCTCGAACTCGCCATAGCAATTATCCATGGTATTAATTCCGTCGCCACCGTCGTTACAAGACAAAAGTAAGCCATTGAATAGATTGAGACCATAAATGGCAAACGGGATGAGCAGAGACATCGAGACAAACGCGGCCTGAGGAAGCAGTTAGCGAAGAATACGGCTACAGGTAAGGAGATGGCAACTCACGCCTAGGATTTTCCACCAACCAACGATAATGAGATCGTGAAAGGTGTTTCTAGCGCTGTTGCTAACATTCAGCAGTCGAAGTGCACGAAGCGCCTTGAATGCGCCTATTGCTCTGGAAATAGCGCCGTCATTGATGAGGAGCGTAACAACATTGATCCACAGAGTGACCAAAACGACCGAGTCCATGAATCCCCAGGAACTTCGCAGGTATGCATTTGGGGTCAACAGGAGTCCGTCTGCAATGATCTTGATCGTAGCTTCGACAGTAAACACAATCGCAAAAGCCATGTCTGTCCAGATGTACCAATTCCTAATACTGAACTGATGTTGTTCTTGATACTCCTTCTGATAAAGAGGAGTAGTAACACATGCAAGGACGACCATAGCCACGATTGCTGCGTAAATGAATATCGTAAAAGAGTACCAAAGGAGAGTATCAGGCACGACACCATCAATGCGCTCAATGCCCCGAGAAGGACCAACGACCCGCTGACAAAGCCGACGGAGGCTGTTGTTTGGTGAAAAGATGTACAAGGAGGTATTGTAATTTGGGTACTTCGCAAGATACTCTCGCTGAGCCCTCTTTCGAGTCATAGTGGCAGACATTGCCTGTTCAGCCATTTGTCGAGGATCTGAGGTATCGTTCGTGCCGTCAAACCTCAAGCTTGAATAAAAGGGGTTGGGCTCTTTGTCGCTGAACCACCCTTTCACCCTTCCCCACATGGCAGAGAGATAACCAGGTTTGATCTCACCACCCAACAGCGTAGTTGCGCTTCTAATAGGGGCATGGTGCAGCCGGTCCTCCTCAGGTTTAGGATTCATTTGATCATCGAGAAACTCGCGGACCACGGCGTCCTTGAGAAGCATCTCGACTGTTGCTGGCCCGTAGTCGAGGGGATCCTTATTTTTGCGATGTTTGGACAGGCCGAAGATTGTAGAAAGGGCCAGGTTGCTAGATGAAGCTCCAAGGTCTCGCCTCTGAAGAAAAGCCTTGACTTGTTGAAGCCGTTTCTCGTCTTCAGATACATCAAAGTTCTCCTGAATTACAGCAATGAACATGTTCATGAGAATGTAGAAGGCCACAATGAACCAGCCAATGAGTAGAATAGCCCCTATCCATGAGGTATTCTTGTGCCTAGTGTAGGAGGTGACAGTATAAAGAATATCTGTCCAATTCTCACTTGTCAGAACTTGGTACATGCCCAAGAAGGAGTTGTAAATGGTGTAGAACGAGATACGATTGAGCTCGCCATCTTCATACACGGGAATTTCGCCTCTGAACAACTGCGCAGCAAAAATCGCTACCAAAAATGTCATCAGAAACACAAAGAACATCAGGTTTCCGATACCAGCCGCATTGCCCAAAACGAGAAGAATAAGTTCCCTTGTCACTGGTATTGCTAACACAATACGATAAACTCTCAGGATTTGGAACACCGTCAACCACCAATATGCCCTGGTATAGCGAGTAGGGGGGATTAATATGACGGAAGTAATAATCGCAAGGCCGAGGTCAAAGAGGTTACGCCAACTTTTGTGGAAGTAATTCCAATCAGTCGCAATTCGAAAGATCATCTCGATATCGAGAAGGATGGTAACGATGATCTCTGCAGTGTTGATGAAGCGCTCTCTTCTTGCTGACATGGTTGCGCTGCGGCAGGCCTGGCATAGCAACCCAAAAGTGATGATCAGAATCCACACTGCACGGGTTTTATAGAACATGCGTTGTAGAGAAGATGTTCGGCGAATTCTCTCGTCGGATCGAGCTTGCACCGGCGATTCCTGGCTGACAGTGAATGCACTGGCTTTACTCTCTTCACGAATGACCTGGAAGGATGAGGTAATAACAGCAATCAACAAGTTTGTCAACCACAGCATCATGATCATGATGCCTGCACCAAAAAAGAGAGCGGCCTGGACATAATCCGAGCTCATGGTCATGTACATAAGATCGGAGAAGGTGTTTGCGCTCATGATGACAAACACAAGTTCTAGGGAGTTGAAAATGTTGTCAAAATTGACCGTGCCGTTGTGTGGGTTGGATTGCTTAAGACAAATGGAGCCTCGAGGACACAGAAACCCCTTCCCTTCGTTGGTTCCGTTCATAAGGTCCGTCAAGGACTCTGAATTGTTGAACTTGAGCCAAGGCATGGTTTCGCCCGTTTGGTTGTTCAAATAACCGCCACAAAAAGCTTCCTCGTTTGTGTAGGAAGCATCAAGGTCCGTAGGATCAAGGGGGTCGAGCCACACGCACTGCCGACTCAAACTAGCTTTGAAACTCTGGACCCCTATGATTGCAAACAGAAGCCAGAAGAATGTGAGGAGAAATGCAACTCGAACGAGTAAAGGCGTTGCTTTCTTTAAACTCCGGAGAATAATCTAAGAATATGTAAGCGTGCTTGTTGATATGTTCAGGCAACATGAATAACCTTACCGCAGTACCGTTCGTTAGAGCAAGTAATCTCAGAATTCGTAAACAACTCAGCATTCGAAATGCATAAAGATCGTGTTTAGTTTCGAGGCCAGAAATGCTCAAGCAGAAAGTGATCCAATACGAGACAACGGCAACAAAATCGAAACGATTGAAGGAATGGCGTAGAAATGCTCGCCGAGCAAGCTGAAACCTTTGGTGCTCTTCCAGAGTTCTTGGCAATGCTTGCTGGCCTTGCATAAATGTTGTGAAAGATCTTGAGATTGCTGACGGTTCCGGTCGATATTGCGATTTCTTCTTTACGGATTTAATCCGCTCCGGTTGGAAAACCGCACGATACTGGTCTGCTATCGCGGCTCGAATTCCCCGTTTACGGTCAATCGTACTGTACTCTGCTGCGTTCAACACGAAGCCAGACACAATGATACGCGAGATAATCTCCAGAGTGAAGATAATGAAAAGAGCAAGCATAGCCCAATCAATAGGATGCTGTCCCCATCTTTCTGGGCGTCCATTTTCAAATACATTCGGAGCTGCCTCAACCGCGAGAAGAATAGCCTGCAAGACTATCAAAAGAAGCAAGAATGGCTCCGTATATGGGTTGATCAAGAGGTTGCAGAGTCGCAGTCTCAAAGTGTTGTCCGGCGAGAAGATTCCCAGAGACTTTCCTTTGAGAGGATTTGGTAAAGGAGGCCTCGGTATATCTGGCTCAGCTTCGGTCACATTAAAACGTGGTTCTGTAGATTTTTCGCTTGACGAACGAACCAACTGTGGTTGATATGAAGTATCGGCAAACATCGAATTCATCGTATCCCGATTCCTATCTTGATCATGTCTACTGGGTGAGCGGGAGCGATGCCTCGATGCACGATGATCAATGACTTCTGTTTCGCCGCTAATGTTGACAACTCTCTGTGACATTGCCCGCACGATTGAACCAGCACGGGACAAAGCGCCCGATGTAGAAGGCGATCTTGACCTCTGATATTCGTTGGGATTAAGAGAAGCGCCAAAGTTGCGATTTCGAGTTGACCCATAGCTTGCTCTCAAATCTTCGCCGAGGCTCCTCGTATTGCGACCGCGGGACGGGCTGTTTTCCAGACTTGAAACCGTTTGAAAACTGTCTCGATTTCGATCATCCAAATGACTAGCAGATAAAGAACCAGATATAGGCTCAACTCCAGCTGTCAACGGAACTCGATCGGACTCGGCGTAATCGGTAATCGGCGCATCTTCGACGTATGGAGCAGGCGGGTCGTATGTACGAACCGGTGTAGAAGGCATTCGAGGACTTGGCTGATGGTGATCCATACCCGGAGGGAGCGCAGCCTGTAGAGCCATTGGATCTATAGGTGACCCTGGGCTAACGTCGTCGTCGAAACGATCGTAGGGTTGGTCCCAGTATGTTGAGATACCAGGAAGGTTGGCAGACATTTGAGGAACGTCGGGCGGAGAGACGCTTGGCTCTTGCCGCGACAGCCCAGCTTGCGTCTGTTGATCATCGAGATGCGATCCATCTAAGTTCTGAAGCGGGATAGACAGGCGCCGCGCTGGGCGCCCGTCTTGATCCCAAGAGTGTGAAGACATGAGCCAACGAAAGGACTAACGGCCGCCAATGCGGTCCAATGTCATGGAGAATGGTTATTGTTGGTACTTCTACCAGAATGAAGCATTGTTAACGCTTCATGGGGGAAAAGATAAGAGAGCGCGAACTAAGTATTGCTCAGAGGTGTTCGTAGAAGCGAAGAGGTAGCCAGTTCGCTACATCCTAATCAGGAGTCCTAAGATACCGTAGGATGGCTGAGTGTGACAGTAAGCTCCCACTTACGCACTGTACATACAGCAGCTTCTTTGGCCAAGTGCAATGAAATGCCGTGTGCTTTTTATAGAACAAGGTTTCTGCTACAGTGTGGAGAGTTTCATCCCCTGGAAAACGGAGGTCGTAAGCTGAATTCCCAGGAGTCAGGGTACTTAGCAGTTGTCGAAAAGTGATACTGGTGGTGAGTGGCATGTGCTGTGGCTGACTGCGCCACAGCTCGTCCAAGCTTTTCGCGACCTAGAAACGCCTTAAACACGCTTCTGACAATTGTGACGCGACTGGCTGGCATCTTGACATCGACATCATCAACTTTTCTTCAACCATGCCATCTCGCAAGCGCTCGCTTGCAGCCATCGATGGCGAAGGTGGTGAGAAAGAACACTCATTACAGCATCGCATACGTAATATGTGGCAGTTTGCGAATCTTTGCCAGTGGATATACATATTTGGCAAGGCTGCGAAAATCGACGAAGCTATCGATGTGGAGGTATGGCCACACAGGAACCCAGTACTTCCATAATGGACAGGCACACAAACTAACACATTCCATAGGAAATTGAGACAGAATGCCTCAAGCCGAACTCCAGCGTCTTGCCGGATATTGCCCTTGCCCTCCTCAAACTAGTTTCGTCGCATCGTGGTTTAACGTATGTTTCCAGGAATTGGGGGATGCTGTTTTGCTAATGGTGATTCGAAGGCATGAAATTTTCGATGAACAAGCACGAAAACAATTCACGAAGAGATCGTCGAACTACAATCCCTTCGGTCCTGGTGCAACACCCCTCAAATTCATCGATTTCGACATTTTTACCAAGGTAGGCTATGAAGAAATTACGAGGTGCGGTCAGTGATCCGAGGCTAATATACACTGCTTGGGTAGATCAAGGTCATGCAACAAATGACTCAATGGGCCATGATCCACCCTGAGCGCATTCGGGATAAGATGGAAGAACAAAAGGATAGCGAGCAGACAAGTTGGGTAAGTTCACGTCTCAACGAGAAGGGGCTTAGCCACTAACAGAATTCCAGCGAATAGAACCATACGGTTGGGATGCAGATGACAGAACCTACTTCGTGCTGGACGATAACCGAGTGTATCGGCTCACGGAACCTCCGATGATTTCGAAACCCACCAAAGCGAAGAAATCCAGAGCATCGTATGGAAGTCGGCGCTCGAGCAAAAGACGACGCACAACTTTGAATGCAGAAGAAGTGGCTGAAACGGATCAAGAAATCAAAGAAGATACACCTCTCGAAGATGATGGCCTCGGCGGAATGATATGGGAATGTCTCGCCGTAACTCTTGATGATGTACGATCTGTTGTGGATGGGTTTCGGAAAACCCGAGACGAGAATGAGAAAATCCTGCGCAATCAACTAGAAAAACACCTCGTTCCTATCCTTGAAAAACAAGAACAATCTCGGCAACGCAGAGAGTTACAGCGAGAGCGAGAGCTCACGAACGCTGCCAAAATGGCAAATGCAAAGCGATCGAGCCGAATTGCTGGGAGAGTTGAACAACAAAGGCAGGAGGAGCAGATTCGAGAGGAAGAACGACACCGAAAGGAAGAAGAAGAAAGCAAACGACGAGAAGAATTGGCGCAAATTAAAATGGAAGAGGAGCGCGATAAAAGACTGGTGTCTCGTGAACAACGGTTACGAGAACGCGAGGCACGACGCGTCCAGCATGAGGAAGAACTGGCACAACTCTCCGAAGACAGCAAGAACTTGTCAAGTAACAGCGCACGAGTATCTGAACGCCGCCTCCAAGTTGAAATTGAGAAAAACAAGCAAGCTCTGAAGGAGCTCGAGGATGAGGAAGAAGATTGGATTTTCGACTGCACTTGTGGTCTCTATGGCCAAGTGGACGATGGAGCTCACAGCATAGCTTGTGAGAGATGCAATGTCTGGCAACATAGTCAATGTGTTGGGCTGAGCGAAGCAGCAGCTGACCAGCCGGAATTCCACTATATCTGTGCTTCTTGTATTCGGCGCGAGCAAGAAGCCAAACGCCCCAGACCAACTATCAAGCTGAAGCTCAATCGTCCATCTGACTCCGGCACCCGGCCAGATCCATCAGGCTCTTCAAGTCACTTAGGGTTATCTTTTAGTGGGCAGGATCGAGAGGCCAACGGGACAGGGTATGGAGACCACGACGCATCTAACGGCAACGTTGAACGTGGCTTAACTCCATTGGCTTCCACCCCTGGTGCTAATGTCAATGGCATTGGTTTCCCAATTAGCATGGTGGACGCCCACTCGGAGGTGAGCAAGGAGGTGCTTGGCACACCCAAAGGGACACCGGTGATCCCAGCACCTGTCAATCTAGATGCCAGCATCCAGGGCAGTCCATCACGCAGTACGACTATTACCACACCGATGACGTCCTTCCGAACACCTAGTCCTTCGAAAGGAATCGACAGCTTCCAGGGGGATAAAACAGCTGAGTCGGCATTGAGCACACCTCAGATCAGCCGCGAGATCTATCGAGCAGCTCACGAGCAGAACGGAACTATACCTTCTATTGCTGGGCTTTCCCCAACCAAGCATTCACCACCTCGCCCCATCGACTCTGCCAGCTCGAATAGATACAAGGCTGCTACTCCAATACTTCCTCCAGTTGCACTATCACCGTCTCCTCAACATCAGATTTTGACTCCGCCAATCAAACCATCGGAGCCACCAAGACCGTTTGAAAACCGATGAACACTCCAGACACGGGGATTTAATAAGGCATGTGCCCTGGTCAACGCCACGGCTGTGTTAGGAAGTTCTCTAAATCATGTTCAGGCATGACATGACACTTGTCCCTAAGCCATCTCCAACAGCAATACAAGCACAACCAATACCATGATGGTATTAACGAGAAGACGCTGAGTCTTTTTCTCCCATTGGAGAGGGATAGAGCTATTCAAAACAATTGCCTGTCATGGGGCCTTAAATGAGAGCATGGCACAGGCAGGTCGAATCACACTTTCCCCCATCTGTAAGGACTCTATAATTGTCTCCAGATCAAACTAGGCAAGTGGGCGGCCAAGAGAATTTGTGATCTGAAGCACTGCAGCAACGCGAGACGCGAATGGCCGAACCTATGCCGAAAATAGGGTGTCTGTCAACATTGCCGGGCGTGATGAAAATGGTGGCCAAGAACAAATGGCCAAAGCTTCGAATAGAAGCCTGTTTCTTTTTTGGACGCCGGAACGAAATAGTATTAAAGGCAGAGCTGATCTGCCAAAACAGAACCAACAGGCCAGGCTGGTACAGGGTTAGATCAGGCTGGGCAATCATGGATTATTTGGTTGGTTGGTCGTTCGGCTACCGCGACACGTCAAACAGACGCTGCTAGCACCACTGCGAGTGGCCGCTTGGTCCCAGTTATCCGGCACTTGAAGCAAACATGCTACAGCACTCCATATAACAAGCCTGGTAGGGCATGGCAGAGCAAGACCGCCAACGGAAGCAAAGCAAAACTGCGGTGGGCAGGAGCTGCTGGAGTAGCAGGATTGCGAGACGCCTCTGGTTATAATTAAGAGGATGTGACGGATAATAAATCGAGATCGATTCACCAAACAATAGAAAGTCAACAACGTTTCAAGTTGGGATGGTTGATGACAGCCAGAGGGGCCGGATGCGCACGTCAAAGGAATGCGCCGTGGCTGAACTAGCGGCATGCGAATAAGGCGGCGCAGGGAAGCACAATCAAAAGTATGATATTCTGTTTCTATTGAATGGATTGCGGCTGGACGCCAAGCGGCCCCATCTCTTAAGCTGATAGGGCTTCTATTCTATCTGTGCTTCTCCATGTTGGCCCGTGTGCAGTGTGGTGGGTGGTAGAGAGTGGAGGATACCGGCCAACGACACATGTAAATGCAGCTTGGAGAGGTCTACTACTCTGGTAACGGTCCGCATTGCGGTCTGTTTCCCAACAGGACAGTCGTCTGCTCCGGTCCTTTGAACTTAGGAGCATCAGGTAACTAGTTGCTTGTCTATTTGTGGGCATGGTCCTGGCGTTGTAGACATATCTATGGTATTAATGTCCCAGGTGCATACAAAACCACTTGTGGCAGCTCAAAGAAATCCGACAAAGACGCCCTTGCTGAGTGTTCTACTTTCAGGCCACTTAAGACCAACATAGCTACTGTCAAAACATCATACTTTATCTCCTCATCTACATTGTGCAACTTACAAAGTCCACTTGCCGTTGTTCACTATAGTACCTGTGTTGATTCATTGGCTCCATCATCATCACCATCAACAACAACACAGGACTCTTTTCTATCCTTGCGTTCCGTTGCCAAAATCAATACCTAAGAGCGGCGGAAGACACGCGACATGCCGCAACAGATACTTCCAACTCCGCCATCTTCTTCTGACGGCTTTTCTCAACAGCCAGTGGCCATGGAGTCACATACTTCGCATCCTCAAGGCTCTATAAGCCCAGAACAAAGCTTTGCCGGCTACTCTTACTCAACTCGATACTCTACTCCCGTTCGTGACGACGACTCTTCTGTGTATGAGCCATCAACTGTCTATTCTCAAAGAAGCGATGTTTCGTTTGTAAGTCAAACAGGCCCAGACTGGTTGCCATCATTGCTAACCTGCAAAACCAGCAAGGTTATACTGGAGGTCTAGGTATCACAAGTAACCCTTATGGTCCTTTGCCCGATGAGATCGACTACAATGTAGGTTTCACGAGAGTACATGAAGAGCCAATAGCTGAGCCAACGAAGCAGAACCATCTCCCGTACACCCCGGAAGCGTCGCCTTCAGCACCTTGCCCATCTAGGGATGCAATTACCACTCGCAGTGGTCTCAATATCGCTAAGAAATCGCTTACCACACGATCACCAGCAGTGAAAACTGGTCGAGTTCAGAAGAGAAGCCGTGCAGAGAAAGCCAAGAATGCCACCAACATGCTTTCAAAACCGCTTTCCGAAGCTGCCAGAGGCTTTCCCGATATTCACGTTGCTGACATCGAGGCCTTTGTCAGTCGGCCAACTGAAGAAAGACTATCGGAAACTTCACGTAACAAAAAGGCTGGTCAGATCAAACGTCCCATGAATGCTTTTATGCTATACCGAAAAGCGTACCAGGAAGTCGCTAAGACGCAATGCTCTCAGAACAACCACCAGCATGTCTCAAAAGTCTGCGGTGCTGCATGGGTTTTGGAGCCAGCGCAAATCAAGGAGAATTTTGATCAATGGGCCAGAATAGAGCGTGTGAACCATCAGCGAGCACATCCTGGATACAAGTTCACACCCTCAAAGCCACGAAAGGCCAAACGTGATGGGGATGGCAATGACGACTATTCGGACAACGACTCAGATTGGAACGGCGGACGTGCCCGGAAGTCCAGATTCCGCCATGCTACACGACTAAGCGAGACACCAGTCGCCTACGATGCTGCGGGTAATGCGATCGGAGAGCCAGCTATGCCATCTTACCATAACATGTATGCTTACCCGGCTCTAGGTCGGCCTCATTCACTGCCATACGATGATATCACACCCAGCTCCTTTGATATGGGCATTCGTCAGTACAGTGGTCTCAATATCAACAGCGAAGTAATCAGCAGAACCCCTTCTCCTGGTGCCATCGACTACCCCGTACACGGGCTTGATGGATTCGCCAACTACTACGGACCGCCTGGATCAAGCTTTGACAGTGCCGCTCCCCATCTCTTCGGACCTGCGCAGTACGATATTTATGATGGGATCCCTGCCAGTGTCCCTTTTGACCAAGAAGGCTGGGTGTCCCACATGGAAAGTGATCAAGACCTGATGCCAGTCATTGGGGATTACGAAGACACCACAGCACAAGACGTGTACCTGAAGGGAAGCAAGGATGATTGGAAAGTCGAAATCATGGACGAACCTGGTCACTTCGAGGATTGGTATGCACAGACCGAGCAGGGGCTCCAGTGATGTCAGGCATCTTGATATCGCCGTGTAATTGTAGCAATTTTTCCTTGGGTGTTTTACTATTTGGGTGAAAGGATTCGCGGTTTGATTTAGACCTGGGTTTCCTTAGGGGTACATATTTTAAACACGAATCGGCAGGGGTTTGGCAAACACCATGACTAGGATTTTCTCATCTCAATGCGTACGGAGTACTGTAATTCGAATTATTCTGTCTTTGAAAGCTAACAAACGCTGTTGTGTTCATGGGTGGGTGGAGAATGGCGTAGGCTTAGTCATTGGATACCCATGTCTACCTTGCCTGCATCTACCTTAGGAGCCGCGACTTGTCCCCAAGCCACGTCCATCTTCATCGCAACTGTGTCCAAGCTGTCTGATTCCAACAGAGGATGACTTGGATCTCTAAAACAGTGACCGTTACTGGTCTGGTCCTATTAGCACATGCGTAAGCTCGGCAATTCTTGGTATCTTCGCAGGAAACTGACCATCACTCCAGTTGCTACTCCGCGCAAGAGCACTCCGTCATCTCGTCAACAGCGGTGCATCATGGCCAACCGCAGCCGCTCGCAACTCACTCGCTTCCAATCGACATATCGATCGAAGCACTAGTAGCGACTTTGATCATTGTCCTAGGCTTGGTTCTGGGAACCCCAAAGCTTCGACCAATTAAGTGGCACGAGTGGGCTGGTAAGATTGAGCGCGAGGGAGAGGCTGGTTTCCAAACAGGAAGTGGCGAGGTGGAAAAGGACTACCGGGGAAACCCTTTCAGTGTGCTTGAGACGAGGCCAAGTTTCATTGACATCCGCAAGCAGCGCCGTGAATTCACGAGCTGGGTCAAGGCTGACGAGAAGTGAGGACAAGAGCTCAGACACCTAACATGGGCGGCATCACACCCTTATCGATTTGACGGACTTCCATCTTAGCAAAATGAAGCGCTGTTGAAGGCATGCTCCTGGCGTGCTCACGAGTATGTACGACTCAACAGGGTTGACGAGCGACCAGCCTGCAGAACCAAATAGAGTCTATTCATATACCTCCATGACCACATTCAATACTGTATTAGCCAGTTGCGTCGATTGGAACAATACCTTAGGTACTCAATAACATTCATTGGCACTTGCCAGAATTACCTTGGTAGGTTAGGTAGGTAGGATCGTTCATGAATCTCCTTGCATTAGGTAAAATTTGAGATCGAGTTCCTTTCACACCTGTATCCTTCCTTCCCATAATGGCAAAGGCCAAGTAAACCTCCAACGCAATAGGGGATAACTACCTACCTAGGTAAGTACTAACCTAAAGCAATAAAAGGCTCCTGCCTTGACTCACATAGACGACTACAGAAGGTCACTCCCGTCCTGATCTCTCCTCTTGCCATTGGATGCCTGCTAATTGCGCGGTGTGTTAAGGTCATCCTTCTCCCTCCACGCGTATCCCCTCTAGTCTTCCGGCAACAAGTTTATTAAATTCACTCAGCCAATATGCCCAGGACGCCAGGCTCGAGTGCTTCTAGTTCAAGTCGTCGTGGCCGAGGTCGAGGAGGTAGAGGTTGGAAGGGCTGCACTTACAATCGCGGAAACAGTGGTGATTTGTCCTTCAGAGCTGGCTCAACACGGTCGCGAGCTCGTAATCCCTCTTCATCAATCCGCTACAGTTCTGCTTCTCGGAACCAAGAACAATATTCAGATCCACAAGAACCGCAGACGCCCAATGCCGACACTCGTGCTCGAAGCAGCAGTGAGCCCATTCAACATGAAGTTGTCATGGCCATAGATCTCAGGGAGAATTCCACCATTGGGTGCGCATATTTCTCAACTACTGACGGGATTCTGCATGTATCTGAGGACATTGCCACGGCTTCACTCGACATTGCGGAGCAATTCCTTATCCACATCCAACCAACCAGTCTTCTTGTATCTGCAAGAGCACCTGCCAGTTTCCGGGACCAACTGGAGAAGATCGCTGCGTCAGAAGGTCGGCGAAAACATATCTATCTTCCAATTCGTAAGAAGAGCAACTGACGAGAGACATGCATAGGTGCCTCAAGAGGAGTCATTTTCCGCGGCTTGCAGTCGTCAGAGTTCTCAATCGAAACGGCACACGAACGACTTGTCAGCCTCGATTCTCAAGCTTTATCTGCTACCGGTATTGTATTCTCCACGAGGATTGAGGAGGATGGAAGCGAAGGATCCATACCGGGTCTTTCTCAACCTGAGTCACAGGCATTCCGTCAACTTCGCTATGGAGGCTGTATAAACATGAATAGTCAGGTATCGGTAAGTGTACCCTTATACTATTGTGATTGGGATGTTAATATGCTTTAGGTAGGATGTGCTGGTGCCTTACTTGGCGATGTTTTTCGTCGACGATCCACTGTGTTTCTCCCTGATGGACAAGTTGCCGGAGTTCTCTTTCGTGTTGTTGACATCCGCATGTTTTCCCTTAATACTTACATGTATGTCAGTACTGACGCTCTCTTGTCACTGCAAATTCTGCAGACCGAATTACACCCCAATAGCCAAGCGTGGGGACCAGATGCGAACAAGAGCAATTCGAAAGAAAGTCTTTCTGTATATGGACTGTTCCATCACCTGGCTTGTACCCCTCAAGGTCGTACACAACTACGTCAACTCTTCCTTCGACCCCTGTTGGACCTCGACATCATTTCGGAGAGGCAGAGAACCATCGCAGTATTGCTTCAACCAGACAACGCCGACAAACTTGCACAATTGACTTCGACCCTACGCAAAATTCGAAATATGCGCACCACTTTAGCACAGCTGCGAAAAGGCATTGAGTTTCCCTCTGCGGGTCAATCCTTCGATAGGGGCGTATGGGCAACAATCCAGAAGTTCACCGCCCAAGCCCTGACTCTCAGAGAAATGATAGGCTTGTTTAATGGAGGCTCTGATATAGTGATCTTCAAGAAAGTAAGGAGCTGCTATAGCAAGTGACCTGACGGTTTAAGCTAATGGTGTTGACTAAGCTCATTCATACCCTCGAACCGGCCAGCTTAGTAGTTGTTGGAGACATGATCAACAAAACAATCGATTTTGAACAGTCCAAGGCACGCCATAGATCCTCCGTCAGAACCGGAATAGATACTCAACTTGACGAACTAAAAAGACGGTATGACGGGATGGACAGCTTCCTGACAGAAGTTGTCAACCAACTCAATAGGGAGTTACCACGGTGGGCACGCAAATATATTCGATCGTGCATCTTTCTGCCACAAATAGGTTTTCTCACTGTAGTGGAATCAAATCGCCTCACAGGTAACGGGCAATATGAAGGAGAGGGGACAGCTGTTGGAGCCTGGGAAAAGTTGTTTACTGCGGACGGCGCAGTTTGCTACAAAAACAGCTACATGAGAGAGTTAGACGAAGAATACGGAGACATGTATTGCCAGATTGGAGGTAAGTTTGTTGTCAGTAGTGCTTTGAAGGCTTTGACTCACGCGAGGCAGATCGGGAGGTGGAGATTGCACATGGTCTTGCAGGTAAAGTTTTGGAGCACGAGGAGCCTCTCTTGATTGCCTCAGACATGTGTGGTGAGTTTGATGCGATACTTGCCCTTGCGCTTGGTGCCGAAAAGTACGATTGGCTTGCACCACAAATGGTGGAAGCAAGCATTATTCACATCGAGGAAGGCCGCCATCCTCTGCAAGAACTTGTTGTGCCAGCCTTCATCCCAAATCCCTGCCATCTCTTTACAGGGACATCAAACATAACGGCAGTCCAAGACGGCTCCCCTCAGGCTCTGGTCCTGACTGGGCCAAATCACTCTGGAAAGAGCGTCTATCTGAAACAAACAGCTATAATTGTGTATCTTGCCCACATCGGCAGTTTTGTGCCGGCAGTTCAGGCAACAATCGGGCTTACAGAAAGCATCTTGACTTGCATATCTCCCAGGGAAAGCATGTCTGGAGGCGAGAGCGCTTTTGCCAGAGACATGAAACAAACTGCGCTATCAATGAAATCATCAACACCCAGAAGCCTCGTCTTGGTAGATGAGTTCGGGAAAGGGACCAATGGCGATGACGGTGCTGGACTGCTAGCCGCGTTACTGGACTACTACCTATCTCTCGGACCCGAGTGCCCTCGACTACTTGCTGCCACGCACTTTCATGAAGTGTTCGAGTGTGGGTATTTGGAAAATCACAATGGATTACGCATTGCGCACATGAACGTCAGAATGGACTGGAATGCGTCACTTGTGGATGATCAAGTGACCTTTCTCTTCAACCTTGAGTATGGTCATAGCACGTCGAGTTTTGGAGGCAGATGCGCAGCTTTGAATGGAGTGCCAAGCGCAGTGGTTGAACGTGCCGAAAACATTTCAAAGTTGTTGGCCCGAAACGAAGACCTGAGTGCGGTTTGCGCCCGCCTTTCTCAAGCAGAGGAAGTCCAGCTTGGCAAGGCAGAGATGACTGCGCGACTGTTTCTAAGCGAGACCTTCAGCGACCAAGATGAGGCCAACTTGAACCGGGAAGAACATACGAGGGGTTCTATTATCGAGGTCTTGGAGGATATACTATCACCTGATATTTGAGCAGCTGTTGCCGAGTCGATATGAGATCGAACCAAACGAGGGGGAACTTCGCGAGTGCTATGAGGCGGCTACGGCTGAACACTTTTCTTCACTTCTTCGGCATGCTTCCATCAAGATCTTTGCCGTTAAGTGTATACTACATCTATCAACCCTCATTAGTAAAGCCTATTGCTGCATCTAGAGCCTCATTGAAATTGCTACACGATGATTGAAGGACATTGCCAGGTTGTCTCGGTCAGTGAGTTTCTGCATAATCATGAACTGTAGGTAAGGGCTATGGAGCCCTTTCTTATAGCTTCATAGGATTGCTTGAAGCCGTACATATTTCCACTGTGAAGCTCCTGAGGGCTATGCTGCGTTTTCAATGAGGCATGGGAATGTTTACACAGTGAAGCAAACACATCGCCAAGGAAATACCCTCACAGCCAAGATCGAAAAGATTTCAGGTAATACATGGCGAAAGATTAAAAGTGGCAAACCCGACACAGGACTGAATGGTCACCCGAGTCAATATTTGTTGCTGTACTATTCTATATACAAAACCAAAAACATGCATGCATTCCACATCAAGCGCCCGTCAAGTCTTTCAGCATAAGCCGATTTCAGATCTTAATATAATGTGATAAGCACACTTCATAGTTTCAGGCCCTAACAACGTATGCTATTCATAAAATGCGTCGTAACTGCAGTCATTCGCTCTGGTGAGCGCAAATATCCCTTGGAGCAACGAGGCAAGAATATGTCTTCCTCAGCAGCGGTAGCAGGGCGTTAACTCAAACCTGGTACACTAGCACCAGCGATCATGCTTGCAAGGCCCACGGTCGTTGTATCAAGTTGTATATCAGATTGTCTGGCACCTAAATCAGGACGTTGAGTATGGCAATGCCTGCCCCAAAACCGATAAAACACAAGGCAAGTCTGTTGGAGGATGAAGCATCGTTCCCATAATCCGAGCAGTCATCACTGGAAACGTTTCTGCAAGCACGAGAGCTTAGACTAGAGCAGACCGCGGTTGCTGATGACGAACCCAGAGCCTGTCCACCACCCTGAACTGTTGTACCTCCGCCACCAGGTACAACTATAGTGACACCATATTGGCCTCCATCTCCGAGGAAATTAACACACTGATCGTAGTTTTCTTCGCAGGCATCAACGGCTGAGGTGCATGCGGCTTCGTTTGTAAATGTCGTGGCAGCATAGGGGAAGGCAAAATATGAGTTCGGGACGTAGGATGCTTCAGCGGTTGGTTCACCAGTGGCCGAGGCTGGAGCTGTACCTGTGCAGACAGCGCTTGGCATCGTCAGTAGTCAATTCGTTCGTCGAAAAAGGAATGGGAGTTCTGAACGCTCACCCAGATGGACAGCAAGCCGGTTCATCGTCGGCGTCCACGGCACACGTTTGGCCGTTTTGGCAGCATATGTCGCTAAATCTCTCGCCAAGCTCCTCAGAGCATCGGAATGTGTTCGCTGGGCATGAATCGTCCCGTCTGAAGATGACAGAGGCAGGCGGAATGTAGTAGGCTGGGGCGTATACTGCCGTTGCTATTGCTTCTACTTGAGGAATGTTCTGAGCAGATGTAGAAACTGCAACGAGGCCGAGCCAGATGCAACCATAACTGAGCATGATGATAGTTGAGAGCAAGCGAACGAGGATGAGACGTCAAGACGTTCTACTGCAGGTCGGTAAAGCATGCGAGGAGCAGCGAATGTTGGTTAGATTCGTAAGTAAAAGAAAGTCCCAAAGAGATCCTCGTCTCGTGTTCTCTCTCTTTTTTTCCTTTCCCCGGCCCTCGTCTATGCTTCCTTGTCAGCTTCCAGGTCCAGCCTCCAAGTCAGGGACCTAAGACGATTCCAGTGGGGTCGTTACCTTAACCAAAAGGCTTAGCCTGTAACGTCGCAAGTACAAGGTTGTGTAGGGACCGAGTGAGCAGACCAGACCATTCAGCTTGTTTCTTCGGGCAACAACATGACAGACAGCGTACCTAGGTTAGGCGTGGGATGATGTCATGGGTCCCTGTTGACTGAGCAACCCTTGGCACCAAGCTAAAATCGACTCAATCAACTAGCTTAACTTCACAATAGTTATTGTGTTAAAGTCAATGCTCACGTAAATAAATTATATCCCAAGTACGATTGTTACTGCAGGTCGAAATGTTTGAGATCGACCTGTAACTCGATTCTTCAAAACCCTCGGACATGGCCCAAAATCTGTCGTAGCCGATCCAGTGCCTTTGTCCGAGGCACAGCATCAAGACCTTGATTCTTGACTTCTACGACTTCTCTTCGAGCTTCAGCTATCAGAGGTTCCAAATCCCCCCAGACATACTCTGTATACCCATTTAACACCTTGTCCCATTGATCAAGGTAGCTATTCCTCACTTCGTCGGCACTCGTTGTACCAAAGTGAAGCTGCCGTTCGAAATCTGCTTCAGGTCCTGCCTGGTCAAGAAACTCGGGGTTAAAGTTGAGTAAATCATCCCAGCGAAAGCCAGAGAAAGCCGAATCTGCAGTGAAAAGGGCTTTTCTCAGCTTGGCAGCCGCTTCTGGTGTAAAGCCCTCATCTTCGGCATCCGGATCATGAGCTCCGAGCAAAACACTATCAAGTGCCCCAGATGAATCATCGAGTAGGTTGACTACAGCAGCGCCATCCATCTTCTCTTGCTCCAGAATAGCGCTTGGCGTAGATGGTACATGGTGACTTTGGTTTGGAAGCCTTCCATGTTGACTGGCATCCTCAACCTCTAACTTGGAGTCGGCACTGAAGAAGGCATCAAATGCTTCCGCCGATGCACCAGAAACCAAATTTGCCTGGGAGCGTAACGATTCGCCAGGGGCTGTTGAGTGCAACCTGTGCGATGATGCTTCGCCCGTACTAGATGAGTTTCTTCCAGTAATGCTGCTGCCACTGGAGCTAGCTTTTTCGTCTGGTCTCTGGCTACTTATGTCTGGACTCGTTCCGAAAGCATGGAGAGCAAGTCTGCCAGAAGCCTGAAGTCTGCTGGTGATCGAGTCAGACTTTCCAGAATCGTTATCTGTGGCCTTTCCTTTCGCTTTTGCAGATGCCTCGTTTTGTTGTTGTACTCCCAGTTGTTGTCTGTTGTCATTGTCCATGGCTGTCTATTATATCAGCCGAGGAGCATGCACAGCTATGGCTCCAGTAACAGAGGCAATGAGTTGAGTGTCTTGTCGGATAAGTCGAAGGAAGAGAGCTTGATAGAAAAGTTCTAGAAGACTGATGATGGGCACCTCGGTTCTTTCGCTGTAGACGTCTAGGATATGATTAAACTATAAAATAGCCGCGATGAAGTTAAACCGGGGGGCACATGTCAAACCCGCTCCGGGCGGATGAGCGGGTGCCGATCGGCCTGGAGCTTGGCACCGGATTTCCGAGAAAGGTTAATAATGCCCTGATACCGCTCGTGGGTCGACACTGAAACGGCTCTGACGAGTATAATTGAGTCGAGAAGCTTACTTGGCTAAGGTAGTTATTCCTTGAATGAGATGAGATCAAAATGGAACACGCTCTATACTCTACCACCAGTGCTGACCATGCTGCCTGCTGTCTATCTGAATACCTACGTATGGATGTCAAGTCATCCAGCGATACCCCGCTGTTACATCAAACTTGATCTGCTATATGGATTAAGGTAGATGTAGGCTGCGTAGAAGTGCCCAACGTAATGACCTTTCAGTGGCGCTGATCTATCATGCAGCCTCACTTTGAAGAACTAACTTAGAATGCCTACGTAGCTCCAGCTCTCGTCGCTAGCAGAGCTTACAGCTATGTATGTCCCTGATTTGTGAGTCTGTCGAGATAACCTTGGGCTTCCAAGGGTTGAGCTGTTGGGGTCACTATCTACCTAGGTCGGCAACCCCTCACAAACAAAGGCAGCCCACACAGGCACGTTGAGTCATCAATTTTAGTATGCTAGTGGCGTCTTAGGTAGGTAGTCTTGAGGCACAGCCTAAGGTATTGTAGGCAATGAAGCCTTGGAGCTCTGTTGTGGCTTCTGGACCTAAGGCAAGTGCCAACTCAGCTCTGAGCTGTTGCTTAACTCTTACTGTAGGTAAGGTAATCACCAGCGTAGGGGAACCTGACATGAAAATAAACCCAAACCCGAGGGATCCACCATAGACTGTCCTATCCCATCGATCATCCAGCCAAGCCCAAACCAGGCCTGGCCAGGCCAACCCGAAATCGAACTGGACCAGATCAAAGCAGCTTGACTTTTGGTTCTGCTGCGTCACTGCCCATCCCAACTTGTTCCAACTTGTTCTTGATATGTTCTCGACACAAAGAAGCCGTCTTTCTGCAGCGAAACCTTTCCGTACGTAAACATCACGAATCTCGACATATTACGGACATAACTATACCCACTACAGCTAAACATAGCTCAAGATCTCCACTGCTGTCTTAAGCTGTCTTCCTTTACCTTAGTAGATACCTTACCTACCTACAGGAGCCAGGTCTTGTGCCGCCAGCCCAGCGCAGTGCAGTACAGTACAGCAGGCAGCTCACCAACCTAAGGTAGGTACCTAAGCACAGCGCAGCTCAGCACAGACTTCAGAGCGCTCTCCTTCCACTCGCTGTCTCCTCCCTCATCTCTTTGGCCCGCCCCTCTGTTGCTTCTGCTCCTCGCCCACATCCACATCCACATTCACGTCCAAACCAAAGCAGGCCAGCCTACCTCCACCACAACCACCATCCACCCGACCATTATTCTTCAGCCTTGGACGCCTGCCCACCTCCTAACATCATTCAGCCCTCCGCCGTCCTGCCTTCGATATCCCTTCCTGCCGCCGGACAGGATAATTTTGGACGACGTCTATAGATCACGGCGGCATATCTTGGTAGACCCCACTGCGGCGCCGACAAAAGAAGATATCCAGAAACGACACCACCGCCCATCCACTCACCACCTTACCTTACCTTACCTTACGCCATCCAACACCCACCGCAACACCAGATCCGACGTGTGCTGTTGTAGCTTCCATCATCCATCCATCTCCCTTCGTGTCGCCTCGACTCGTCATCATCAAATACTTCCGCTGTTTCCAAGTTCTCGGCTCCGATTAATCCTCACCTCCGCCTGGGCCCCGCCATTCGAATCCACAGCTATCGATTCTGACCTTTGCCTCCCTCGATCAACAACCACAACCCCTCCTAACCCCCGCCCTCGCCGCTCACCAAGATGGTTGATAGCGAGACAAATTCGCCCACGTGGAAGTTCACGCAGTACGTTATCTCTCCTGATCCCTCATTGGGCTCCTCTCGCGTTTTTGAAGGTGAAGCTGAGCTGTCGTGTGCAGGTGTTTTGGTGACAAGGGCGATGTTGAGGACATCACCGAAGGTATGTCACCACCCTCTGCCTACCTCAGAGCCAGTTTTTCATCATGGTTACTAACTGCCACGCTCCGATGCAGCTGATATCATCTCGACGGTTGAGTTCGACCATACCGGAAACTATCTCGCTACTGGCGACAAGGGAGGTAGAGTAGTGCTCTTCGAACGGAACGAGACGGTACGTCACCATTCCCGAATGTCTTTGCGTGCCACTTATCCTTAGCGCTGCACTCCCTATTGTCGCCGCTAACCATTGATGCAGAAAAAAACCTGCGAGTACAAGTTTCACACCGAGTTTCAGTCGCACGAGCCCGAATTCGACTATTTGAAGTCCCTTGAGATCGAGGAAAAGATCAACAAGATAAAGTGGTGCAGACGACAAAACGCTTCACACTATCTGTTGTCTACCAATGACAAGACAATCAAGCTATGGAAGGTGTTCGAGAAGTCGCTCAAGGTTGTGGCGGAGAACAATCTCTCTCACGATGTAACTCCTGGGAGCATTGCAGGTGGTGGCGGCGCTCCCAAGCCTTTACCGTCTCATCAGTTTAAGAACACCGCCGACCTAAAGCTGCCTCGGCTCACACATCATGACACAGTGGTTGCCGCCGTGCCACGCCGGACATACGCCAACGCACATGCCTATCATATCAACAGCATCTCGGTGAACAGCGACGGAGAGACCTTCATCAGCAGCGATGATTTGCGGATCAACCTCTGGAACCTCAATATTCAGGACCAAAGCTTCAACATCGTTGACATCAAGCCTGCCAATATGGAGGAACTTACTGAAGTGATCACAGCAGCCGAATTCCACCCCATGAGCTGCAACTGGTTCATGTATGCCAGCTCTAAGGGTACCATCAAGCTTGCTGATATGCGAGAGAGTGCTCTATGCGACCAGCACGCGAAACGTTTGTGCACCTGAATTGTAAGAACTTGTATAATTGCAAGCGTACTGACTACTCGTAGTATTCGAGCAGGAAGAAGACCCCTCGTCGCGATCCTTCTTTTCCGAAATCATCTCCTCTATCTCCGACGTCCGGTTCTCACATGACGGCCGATACATCTTATCTCGCGATTACCTCACCGTAAAGATTTGGGATATCAACATGGAGCGACAGCCTGTAAAGACGATACCGATCCACGAGCATCTCCGGCCACGATTGTGTGACACATACGAGAACGATAGTATATTCGACAAGTTTGAAGTTGTTTTCTCTGGTGATGCGAAGAACGTTATGACGGGCAGTTACAACAACAATTTCATGATCTATCCTTCAGACCCTGACAAGGAGGTCGAGGTGGTCCTTCAGGCGGACAAGTCGGCTTTCAAGGCGAAGAAGGTTGGTGTGCCCACACCAATCAACGCTTCGACAAGCCCAACAGCCACCAATGGCAAGAAGAGTGGATCTAGGGCTGGTAGTCCAGGCGGTCAGGGCCAGCGAATGCGTAAGGAGACAGACGCGGACCAGATCGATTTCAACAAGAAGATCCTGCACATGAGTTGGCATCCCTTCGAGGACAGTATTGCGATTGCAGCTACGAACAATGTAAGTGAAACTGAGGCACACCTTTGTATGTCAACCATGGCTAACCTGCGGGCACAGCTCTTTGTCTTCTCGGCACTTTAGACCATGGTAAATGGCGTTCATCTCGTAGGGCAGTTAAGCGACTTGGTCCCTGGCTGAAAGTCGAAGTCGCAACAGCAAGAGTATAAGTACTTCAGCCTCCGTCATGGTGGGATCTGCCCAGTTCTTCTTGGGCACGACGTGATATCTCGATGGTGTAGGAAATGATAATACGGAACAACACGACCTACTATACTTAGAAGCGATAGCACGTATCATCGATAGTGCTTGGAATGAATGCTACGCGGAGAGAAGGAAGAGAGCTGGAAGAGGCCCTTTGGATGTGGCCGTTGAAGAGACTGACGATAGAAAGCTACTGGCTATCTGTCTATGAAGGAAGCGAATGAACCAGCGGGACGAGCCACATGGGAGGGAGGTGAACGGATGCATTAGCTGGCGTTTGGTCGCCACGTGTAGCAGAAACCACAAAGAGACTATTGAGAATCAAAGAAATGCCACTCATGCCTGAGAAGAAGCCAATTTGAGATTATGGACGACTATTCGCCCGCCATTCGGGTCAGTGGAGTCTCGAGGGAGACTGATGATGGATAATGGAAATGTTAGATGCCGGGGTCGCATTCAACGCCTCTTAAGAACACAAGCAGTTGATTTCTTGACTAAGCCGTCATTTTTATCGTGACGCAGGCCTATGTAAGCTTCGTAGCCAATCGCTGAGGCTTTTGAGCTGCCACGACCTCTAATGCAGTAATGTTCCATCATGCAGTGCCTACCTGCGATGGACGGTCTCTGGTTGAATTCAAGTTACCTTACTTTAGAGAGATAGGGATGTTCAGCCAGCACTAACTCGTTACGTGTACCCAGTACGGTTTGGTCCAATGAAGTTTTGGTGAGTATGCAGGTACAGTGGTACTGCTGGCCTGATGCGGGTCAACGACCAGCCTTATCGAGTCTGAGCGTCCCTCGGCCCCCGTCTGATCTTGGCTCTTCTGCATTACCTGGCAAGGACAAGCAAGACACAAGGGCAACACCAATAAATCGGCCCAGCCGCTTTTTGTCAGCAGAGCTCTTTGTTGAGGGATACCGCCCATCACTCCTTTTTTTTTTTTTTTACTATTTACACCTCCCATCCCACAGAGATGGCGACCGAAATACCTTCCCACATCCTCCGCAAGAGGACAGCAGCCTCCGACATGACGGTCCTCGAGAACTCGGTCCGTCGTGGCAGCGCCTCTCACGGCGCTCCTGTTAATGACCTGGAGCAAGGATCGAGGTCATCGGTAGTGCAGAACATTGCCAGTCTGGTGGCTCACGAGGTCGGACCTTCATTGTTGACGGTTGGTGTCATGTTAAGCTTAATCTTTGGAGGATGCTGTTCAAATGTACGTTGCCACTTCCAGCCCCCGCTACCAATTGTCTTATATCGCCAAATGGACTGACTCAAACCATCCTGGCTTTAGGTTTATGCTCTTGAAGCTATCGTCAAGTGAGTTTCCCATGTGTACAATCACCCATACTGTGCTATGAGACTGATGAGTCATTTCTATAGCTTTGAACCATCAAGTGGTATGATCATCGTCTGCGGCCCCGTGGCCTTTAACTGACGCATTCTTCTCATTGCAGGGACTCTCTTGACATTTGTTCAATTTCTCTTCGTCGCTGTGACGGGATTCATCGCTCAATTCGATAAGAACAGTCGTTTCTTCCTTACACCTAACAAGGTTCCCATCAGCCGTTGGATATTCAACATTGTTCTCTTCTTCACCATCAATGTCCTCAATAACCACGCCTTCAGTTATGATATTTCCGTTCCAGTTCATATCATCCTTCGATCTGGTGGAAGTATCACAACCATGGCGGCAGGATATCTATATGGCAAGAGGTATTCTCAAATGCAAGTTGTTGCCGTCGTCCTCTTGACACTCGGCGTCATCTTGGCTGCATGGTCGGATGCTCAAGCCAAAGTAGGCATTCCTTCTCTGAGCTTTGCTAGGCATACGCTAATAATGAATCTTGGCTATAGGGTAGGAGTGAAAGCAGTGGTCGTCCAGCCTTCAGCACTGGACTGGTGATCCTCTTCGTGGCTCAGCTTCTTTCGGCCATCATGGGGCTTTACACGGAGGCAACATACGCCAAATACGGCCCTCAGTGGAAGGAGAACCTTTTCTACTCGCATGCCCTCTCTCTGCCTCTGTTCCTGCCTTTTGCTCCCTCAATGGCACGTACTTTTGCTCATCTTATGACGAGCACCCCGCTACAATTCCCAGGCGTTCTCGGCTCGGCGACCACTAAGTTCCAGATTCCCAGTCAGATCCTATTCCTTATTACCAATGTTCTTACTCAATATGCTTGCATCCGGGGAGTCAACCTTCTAGCCGCTGCATCAACGGCTCTCACCGTCACCATCGTCCTCAACATCCGAAAGCTCGTCAGCCTACTTCTAAGCATTTGGCTATTTGGCAACAAGCTAGCTCCTGGTACACTTCTCGGTGCTATTATTGTTTTCAGTGCCGGCGGGCTATACTCAGTGGGTTCGAGAAAGAAGACACCCGCGGAGAAGGGAGTTTCTGCCAGGGACAACAAAGCAAGCTGAGGAGCTTCTTACATGTTTTCGGTATAAAGGGTTTTCGCAAAGCTCAACGAATTGTAGACGGCGTCAATGGTTTAGGTTGATCTTGCATATCATGAGACGATCTGAGTGTAGACGGACGTTTTGTCCAATGCTACCATGTAGGCGTTATGGTGAATCTTATATGCTAACGAATAACAAAAGCTAAAGGGTTTATATAGACTAGACAATCGAGAATGCCATTTTCGGATAGACCGTGTGTATTTACCACAGCTGTGTTCATAACAAGTAGCCTATAGTGCTTGTAAGGAGGAGTCCTTATACCACACAAAACACCGACGACATCCATTGAAAAGGACACTGGAAGCAACTTGGACGGAATGATAGGTCGGCCAGGTCCAAGTTGGGAAGGACATGGATGTCCAAACCTTCCCACGCATCTTTAAGGGTGTCATTCGAAGCGCTTATCATTCTGGTCTCCAATACCAGCGCGGGGAACGATATCCAGATGCGTCCTGTAGTCAACGCCGCCCCCCCCCACCACCACCACCACAGGTTATATACCACTCATACACTTACAAACTCATAACAACGATTATCGACGCCAACTGGAGCCTGTATCTAAGATTCAACTGCTATCATCCAGGCTTATTTGCTCGGCATGTCGCATCCACAAACTGGCTCTCACAAGACAACCTTTAAAGGAGAATCTACTCTATCAAGACGACGATAGACTATTTCGCGCACTACAGTTCGTACCCAACTCGATCAGCTGTGATCAACCGGGCGGCATGACTGCTTCAGGCTCAATTGGCACTCTATCTACGACGACAAGTCCATGTGGCCGGTTCCATACCACTTATTCTGGGATCGTGATATCGCTAAATGGTTTGAGGGGGCTTGTCACTTCCTAGATGATCTAGATGAGTATGACGAGGATGTTGATCAGAGTGTCCGCGAGCTTGTGGGCATGATCAGCTCAGCTCAGCAGTAAGACGGCTACCTGAACGTTCATTATACTGTGGTTGAACCGGGAAAGAGATGGACCAACATCCGGGATATGCATGAACTGTAGGTCGTCCAACAAATCCGGGGTTTTACAGGAAGCTGACTTGGCGGCACAGATATAATGCCGGCTATCTCATAGAGGCCGCAATTGCTCATAAGGAATACTATAAGAACAACCTACTTCTCGAGCCTACTGAGAAGTATGTTTCATTTTGGTCACGGAGAAGACCAGTTAGAAGGCTATCCTGGTCATCCTGAAATCGAGCTATCACTTTTTCGACTGTACACTACTACAGGTAATACCGGAGCTTTCAACCTGGCACAGTATTTTCTGACGGAACGAGGAAATACTAGTGGAAATGAAGGGAAACCTTCTGCGACTGGGAAAGAGAGAAGAGAAGCGAAATCCCGTGGCTGCGGTTGAACTCATATCCTCGATCGGGGACTTATTGGTATTGCCAAGCTTATGTTCCAATCACAGCACAAAACACAATTGAGGGACATGCTGTCAGAGCTGGATACCTTCTAACTGCTGTTGCTGACATGCTGCATATCTCTGCAGAGAGTGGAAAGGCTTTGCCTGATGCCCAAGCATGGCCATAGGCACTGCATAAGCTGTGAGACAACATGGTTGGCAGGAAGATGGCCTTAACTGTAGACATCGGTGCTATGGCACAGTGGGAGGGCTTTGGAATTGACTACTTTCTCCCCCAAGGAACGGATGAAGGAGGCTGCTATGCGGAGATATGCGCTTCGATTGCTTTCGTCATGCTTACGGAGCGAATATTACACCTTGATCTCGATTCTCAATACGCGGATGTTATCGAGCTATGTCTTTACAACACTATCACGACGGCCATGAGTTTATATGGTAAATACTTTACTTATGTCAACCAACTTTCCAGCTCTGAAACTGATAAAAACTCGCGTGAGGGGTGTCTAGTGCGCTTGTTACCCTCCAAACTTGATGAGACTATTCGGCAGTTTGGGCAGCTATCTTTAGGATTATGGTGCTAGTGACAATGGCGTCTCTGTGAATGTCCACTTATACACCGGTGCCAGTTGCACGCTCCGGCAGAAGACCAACTGGCCGTGGGAGGGCAAGGTTGACTTTGAGTTATCGTCTCCATCATTTTTGCAGACCACCATCCAGCTTCGTTTGCCCGCTTGGTCCAAGGGAAGATTCACATTGTACCCACCAGCGAATTTGACCGCCTCAAAGGTTGAGAAGGTTTATATATCTCTACGGCCTTCCTTTCTCTCTGAAAATCCTCGGTTCTCACGATACATTCATGGCTTCGAGCCCAGATTTATATCACCCCACCCCTACTCAAATTAACGTAACTTATCCCTCGCACGGGGGCCAATCGTCTATTGCGTCAAGGATTTCGATAACCCCTCAGAGTCTAATCATTTCAAGGATGTACTCGTTCGGACAGACTCATCAGTTACTGAAGAGAAAGTGGTCAATGGAGCATCCGGCGAAGAGTACGTCGCGATGCAAGCTAAAGGGCGGAAGCAGTCACCTTCAGCACTTGGATCACTATCGCTAGAGACTGCCGAATCTGTGAAATTGTTTTTTGTTCCATACTATTTCAGAGCCAACAGGGAAGGGAATGGTCAGATGAGGGTTGGTTTAACAAACGGTGGTATCGAGCCAGGCATTCTTTTCCCTGAGAGACTCTGACTATGATTCTCTGAGGGCCTAGCGTATAAGCATGGCTTCAAGGGGAGAAGACTATCGGGTTTCTTCATTCCGCTTTTACCTAAGGCCTGGCCGAGGAGTTGGCTGATATTGAGTGATATCGTTGACTCAAGACACGAATAACATTGAGTTTTAGATGATAACTTTGGTTCTCTGAAAGGCGTCCTCCTTTTGATTCGATTTAGAGAAGCTGCCTCTATGTATGATTAGATCTATGACATATGTATCTGTAGTGATTCACTTACACGCCCCTAACAAGCTTGAAAATCCCAAGAATAAGAAGCGGAAAGTAATGCCACTGTCGAATTCATGTTGCTTGAATCTGTATATGTACGGTATTTAAACCCAATGCCCAAAGCACTTACCCTATCACTCTTACTGCCTCAAAATCTCCTCGTCTAGGGGTCTCCTCTATCAAGACCAGGGATTTGTCCCGATACTACGGTTGCAGCAACGGGCCATGTAACGCGGTAGAGCACCCGTATTTCCGAATTTAACTTAGTGGAGCCGGCGGTGATTCGGTTCCTAATATTCTCATGAGCCTACTCCGTATTCTGTACCTACTCAGGTGGTACCCATGCTATGGCAGAGGTAAGGTGATTCTTCAGCGTATTCGCGACACTTGATAAGTCAGCCGAGATCAAGCTTATGCTACGAATTTAGTGTCTCACTGTGTTCTGAAAGATTGCGAAAGTACGTTGTCTATTAATATGATTGTAATCTATTCTAGGAGAATAATACTTAATGACACCTACATTCCTCGCAAGATGCCGAGCCCCATCTGCATCTTAACACCTTACATTTTATGGGGAAAATCATGACTTGCGGATCTTATCGGCGAGAAGTCAACGTTGAGATCTCTTGACTGCAGCTCTTCCCAGAATCGAGGCTCAATATCCCATGTTGGATATTGAGTCAAGGTTGGTGCTCTAAGTTGAGGCCCCTGTCTTGTAGGAGAACGGCGGGTACCGGTTCTGCGGAGCCCTATCTCGAAGAATATTCTGCTTTGAGGAGATTTATATGCATATCTGATATGGAGAAAAACCACTACTATCTTGAAACAGTCGCACAACACCTACTTCATCCGGTAAGGGAGAGGTTCCAAGAAGCAACTATTCATGTGGAGCGTTGACTCAATACCGAGCAGATGCCTCAACGAGTTTAGATGGAACTTCTAACCCCCCGCCTTGCCTACGGCGTGCATTGCACCGACTGTATTGTCCCGCTATGTACCCGCTATAAACCCTGGTGTGTCACACCGTCATACCTTCCCTTGGAGGGTTCGCTCTGTCTTTGCCTCTCTTATTGTAGGCACACTTCCTAGTGCTCTCCTCTTTCAAACGTCCTCTCGAGAATTAAAATCGAATCAATCACCATCCCCAAAGCCATCACCCGAGGGAGGAGTTACAAAATCGAGGGAACTTGATCTGCTAGCTAAATCGTATTCAGATCAAGGCATCGCCATGGCTGGTACGTATTCTACAGCTCACCCTGCCCCTCCTCCGCTACTCCAGACCCAATATCACGAACCCTACTTTGGTTCTCGACGATAACGACATCAATTGGAAACTTTTCTGACCGAGCATATGCCACAGGCGGCCCTATCTTCGAGGAAAGCGAATCAAGCGCTCTTGATGTGCGGGCACGGGAGTCAGATGAGGAGATAGACGAGACTAGAGATTCTGGTGCAACCGGACATGGCGCCTCGCACAATGCCCCCTCTGACGCTGGCTCCCACACCGGCAACGAAGCTGAGGAGCTCGAAGATGGGATGCTTCTCCGCGACTTGCCCAAGAGAACTACTTTTTACGATCCTGTCGCTGAGCGTCAAATGAGCCAGACGGACGCAAAATACTTCTACCACCGAAACAAGGCCGATGCACGCAGCGGTGGTGGGGCTGGCTACCAATCTATACCTCAAAGTCCTTTCCTTGCTTCTGGGTCTCGCCCTGCAACCGAATATGGTGCCGATAGTCTTGTGCTAGACTCGAGTGGTCGTCGAGTCGATTCTGTCCCTCCTGGTTTGGAGATGCCAAACCCTGCCGTTGACTCAGGTTTTACTCAATCACCTACAAAACTCGATGCGCCCCCTGCCCCATTCCCACCTAGTCATCCTTCTGCCCTTCCTCATGCTGGTCAGGTTGCCCAGGATCCACGGCTGCCTGATGGCTCCAGCAATGGCCTGCCCTCTGGTGGACTCTTTGACACTGAGCCCCATATCACTTCAGAATTGAGTGCTATCTCTAAAAACATTCAGAGGATCCTCGACACCAGACGCAAATATATCGCCCTCTCGAATCAGGGGCCTGATGATAACCCAAGAGACGGCCCGGATTGGGAAATTTACCCCCCTCCACCAGAGCCGGCATGGCAGCAATCGTCGAGGCAAAGAGCAAGTACTACAGAGCACGTACCAGGTCAAGAGAATACTGGCTTGAACGGTAGTAAGGATGCTACAGGGTCCATACCAGGAGAGTTGCCTCAGGCGCACCATGAAGGTAGACGCTCGGCAAGAAGGCGAAAGCCAGGTCAAGATATTGGAGAAGATTTTGATATGGCTGATATATTGCCTCTGCCGGGCGATGATGGACGCTCATACAAGTTGGACGATAGCGGAGTCTATCAAGTATTCGAATGCCACGATACCCAGACGCCTGCGATCAAGGTTCCTACAATCAGGGAATTCTACATGGACCTGGACGACATTCTGGACGTCTCTTCTGACGGACCTAGTAAGAGTTTTGCATTTCGACGTCTCCAATATCTCGAGGGTAAATTCAACCTATATGTCCTCTTGAATGAGTATCAAGAAACAGCCGACAGCAAGAAGGTTCCCCACCGAGACTTTTACAATGTTCGAAAGGTGGATACCCACGTTCATCATTCTGCCTGCATGAACCAGAAACATCTGCTTCGCTTCATTAAGAGTAAGATGAAGAAATTTCCCAACGAAGTCGTCCTGTTTCGCGATGGAAGACATCTCACCCTAGCCGAGGTCTTTGCTAGTATTAATCTGACAGCTTATGACCTGAGCATTGATACATTGGACATGCACGTAAGACTTGCTCTTTGAACTCGATATTGTATTTAGAGATTTGAGTCACTAATTGCTGTAGGCTCATACGGATTCGTTCCACCGTTTCGACAAATTTAACCTCAAGTATAATCCAGTCGGAGAGTCCCGTCTTCGAACCATCTTTCTCAAGACAGATAACTTTATACACGGCCGGTACCTTGCCGAAATTACTAAAGAAGTCATATCTGATCTTGAGTCAAGCAAGTACCAAATGGTTGAGTGGCGCATCTCCATTTATGGCAAATCTATTGATGAGTGGGACAAGCTTGCCGCTTGGGTGGTTGATAACAAGCTGTTTTCACACAATGTTCGCTGGCTCATCCAGATCCCTCGCCTCTACGACGTCTACAAAGCAAGTGGTCTCATGGAGACGTTTGAACAGGTGGTCAAGAATGTCTTTCAGCCACTCTTTGAAGTCACCAAGGACCCATCAAGCCATCCCAAGCTACATATTTTCCTTCAGCGAGTGATTGGTTTCGACAGTGTTGACGACGAGAGTAAAGTCGAACGTCGGCTGTTCAAGAAGTTCCCTGTGCCGAAAGTATGGGATACCAAACAGAACCCGCCATATAGTTACTGGATTTACTATCTGTACTCTAATCTGGTGTCGTTGAATTACTGGCGCAGGAAGCGCGGTTTCAACACGCTGGTCCTGCGACCCCATTGCGGAGAAGCTGGCGACAGCGAGCACTTAGCTGTTGCCGCCTTGTGCTGCCATAGCATCAGCCACGGACTGCTCCTACGCAAAGTTCCCCTTCTTCAGTATGTCTTTTATCTGGACCAGATCGGCATCGCCATGTCACCGCTGAGTAACAATGCCCTGTTCCTTGCCTATGAGCGGAACCCTTTCCACCAGTACTTCAAGAGAGGTCTCAATGTCTCACTCTCTACGGACGATCCTTTGCAGTTTGCTTTCACCAAGGAGCCATTAATCGAGGAGTATGCGGTTGCGGCACAGATTTACAAGCTCAATTCAGTTGACATGTGTGAGCTCGCCAAGAACTCTGTTAAACAAAGCGGTTACGAGTTGTCCATCAAAGAGCATTGGTTAGGGCGTGGCTGCAATAAGCCAGGAAAGGAAGGAAACGCCATGGTTAAGACAAATGTTCCTGATCGAAGGGAAGAGTTCCGCTACTTCACCTTGGTGCAGGAGAGAGACGTGTAAGCAACTGGCCATATCCGTATGATTGATCATTTATGCTAACACGATTGTTCCCAGGCTGTCGAAATATGTCACTTACAATGCTACGAATGAGCCTCCTATGCAAGCTTCTGGCAATGAAAGCAAGATGTCAGAGTCAGTAACGTCCTCGGCTGGCCAAACCGCTGGCTTGGGAGTCGCAACGGGCAGTGAGACTGCCAATGTCGAGACGTCTTCACCAGTTGGCCATCACATTGCAAAGGTCGCATCCCAAGTTGGTCCGTCGGCCGGCCGAGATCAAACATGGTCCAGCGATCCTATGTCAGACCATCATCTCTCTGGAACCGATCCGAGAATGTTCCCAGGCATTTTTACTCGTGGACACCGCACAGGTAGCCATCGGAATCTTGCCCAGTTTAATGACGACCGTGACACTGAAGACGATATTTTCGGCCCCGAAACCTGATCTTTGCTAGTCTCGGCCGTGTATTTAGATGTGTAACCGTTTGAACACTGCGAATAGAATTGCTTTAGGTATTGGAATGGATGAACAATCGGACACCCGACAGGTGTGGATAGATAACGGCGCACGAGGATTGAGTAATCGACTATTTGCCCCACCTTTGGCATGATCTGGGAAAACTTATGTGATAGCAAAGACATAAAGTATTATGTATACGAATAATCAACAATATCGTTCTGTCTAGTGATTGGGCTTCGTTCATCAAGTTCACTCCTTGTTTTTGGCAGCTACTGTTAGACGATCAAGGAGCTTCAACCTGTGGCAGAGAAAAACATAAAAGTACTGGAGACCTAAAAAGATATCGATCCTTATCACTGATTGTTTTTTCAAACTTCTCATCTTCTATAATCTGGCAGCTGGGGTACGTGAAGCTCAAATGGCCTATCTCGGCTCACGTCCAAGATACAGGGTAGCTTTACCTGCTGAGTGCTTAGCTTTAAGCTGACGTTACTTTAAAGCCCAACCCTGCACCAGATAAAGGGGTGACGCACAGCATGTACCGGCAATGCTCCGCTTCTGGCGACCCAATCCGCCTACGAATGAATTAACACATAGTGGATCATATTCTACACCCACCCACGTTATACCGCAATCAGAGATTCTGGTTAATGAACTTGGTAGGGGGAAGGTACGGTACGTCGGATCGGTCCATACCTGCCTTACCAAGGTAGTCCATTGATTTGCTCCTTAGACAAACGACGCACTGCGTCACTTCGCATCGCATCGCATCGCATCGTAGCGCCTTACTTCTAGCCAACCCCCTCAATTCTCTTTTTTTATCATTTCTCTATACTTAATTCAACAGAGGTTTCCTGCTAAAGAGACGTACTCGCGCGGTGCAACCGGCCGAGCCGAATCAAGACCTTCGACATGGGATTCCTGGGTGTCTTCCGGGCTCTCTACGACTACGTGCCCCAAGCTGAGGGAGAGCTTGCAATAAAGGATGGAGATTTGCTCTTCATCCTTGATAAAAACGGCGACGATGGCTGGTGGAAGGCAAAGAAGAAGGCTGGCGCTGATGACGAGGAAGAGCCAACCGGCCTTATTCCTGGTAATTATGTCGAGGAGGTAAGTTGACGCCGAACAACCACAGCACCATCACAGCACGGGTACTAAAGCTTCGTTCTTGGATTTAAAAGGCCCAGCCAGTGGACCATGCTAGAGCTCTATTCGATTACACGCGCCAGACAGATGAAGAATTGTCATTTCACGAGGATGCTACACTTGCTGTCTACGACACGTCGGATCCCGACTGGATCCTGACTGGCCTTGACGGCGAATATGGCTTTGTCCCTTCCAACTACATCGAAATGGGCGCATCTGCTGAGTCTGCTGAGTCTGCTGAGCCGCCGCTGCCGTCTCCGCGGCCCGCACTACCTTCAAGACCACCACAGGCTCCCTCGATCTCCTCCCCCGAACCAGAGGTGGCATCTCCGGACCTACCGAATGACACAGCGCCTACTCCTTCGAACCCTGCTGCTGCCATCGCGGGCGTCATGCATGGTCGCTCAGTTTCTCAACAATCTCAGCAACCTGCCGCTCCTCGACAGGCCCCTCGTGCGTCTGTTACGTTTAGCGAACCCTCCGAAGTCGAGGACGAGCCCGTAAGATCACCGACTCTGCCAGCCCGCCCAAGGGTACCAGCGCCACCATCTCCAACTTATGACGAACTCCCCTCCCCTATACACACCCGTAGTTTCCAAGACCACAGGGATCCAGATCGTCGCCAAGATGTCGAGCGTACTCCTGGCGGCTTTCATATGTATAACATCAACGAGATGATCTCTATCATGGGCAAGAAGAAGAAGATGCCCACAACATTAGGAATTAATCTTTTAACAGGTATCATACTGGTTGCTCCAGAGCATGCTTCTGATGGACCTTCACAGGAATGGACCGCCGACCGCATGACGCATTACTCGCGGGAGGGAAAGCACGTTTTTATGGAGCTTGTGCGCCCAAGCAAGAGCGTCGACTTCCACGCCGGAGCAAAGGACACAGCCGAGGAGATTGTCAGTATGTTGGGCGAATTGGCTGGTGCTGTACGTGCCGAAGGTCTCCGTGAGGTGATCATGGCTGGGACACAAGGCAGCAGTGGTGGTGGCCAGAAAAAAGGCCAAGTCTTGTATGACTTCATGGCCCAAGGTGACGACGAGGTAACTGTTGCTGTGGGAGACGAGGTCCTTGTTATCGACGATTCGAAGAGCGAAGAGTGGTGGCAAGTTCGCCGGCTCAAGAATGGTAAAGAAGGAGTCGTCCCTAGCAGCTATATTGAGATCACTGGCTCTATCCCACTACCCTCCTCTAGCGGCATAATCTCAGCCAAGTCCCTCGTCGAACAAAACCGCCTCGAAGAAATCCGATTGACCAAGGAAGCCATGAAGGCTGGCAAAGAACCTCAGCAGGTAGGACCGGGAATGCCTCTCCCTGAACGAGGCAGTAGCCTCATGGCACGAGAAACTGGTAGTAATTCGGGACAACAGCGGAGCCGTCGAGAAAATGGACGAAGTGATGGCGGCAGTCAAAGCCGATCAAAGTCTAGTAAGTTATCACTTGACTAGATTGCTCTTTTCACTTAGATTTATGCGATGGGACTTGGAGCATCTGCTGACATGCCTTTCATAGAGCCTGACGCGTCCAAGGTGCGCACCTGGACAGACCGTTCCCGGTCTTTCAGTGTGGAAGCCCAATTTCTTGGTCTTAAGGACGGAAAGATCCACTTACATAAGATGAATGGTGTCAAGATTGCAGTTCCTATCACAAAAATGTCGCGCGAGGATCTGGAGTATGTTGAAAACTTCACAGGTATATCCCTGGACGACGATAAGCCGTTGGCAGACGTCAAGAGAGCTCGGTCTGCCGAAAAGAAATCCCCCGAACGTAGTCCTTCAGCAGGCGCAACGGTCGACAAGGATGCCAAGTCCGACTACGATTGGTTTCAGTTTTTCTTGTCTTGCGAGGTTGCAGTGGGGTTGTGTGAGCGCTACGCACAAGCCTTTATTAAAGATTCCATGGATGAGAGCGTGCTTTCCGATGTGGACGCCACCACTCTGAGAGCCCTTGGAATTCGCGAGGGTGATATCATCAAGGTCATGCGTACATTGGATGCCAAATATGGCCGCAGCCGCGGTGGAAAGAGAGGGACTGCTGACGGAGTTGATGGCGAAGGGGGTTTATTCTCTGGACCCGGCGGTGCGCTACGAAACAACACCCGAAAAGGTCGACCCGCGCCAGCGGTCCAAACAAGTGATGTTGTTGATGCCAGTGCCTTTTCACGAGGCGATTCCTCCAAGGCTGGTGAAAACGACAGCAGATCACCCCCGCCCATAAGTCCTACAAATAAAAGCCCCGAAACTCGTCAAGCATCGAGCTCAGGATTCGATGACGATGCTTGGGACGTGAAGCCTAGCAAGCAGCAATCGCCGCCTAAAGCTCAGCTTGCTGTTGAGTCTGTTCAGAAGCCTGCCCCTGAGCCTGCTCCTGTCTCACCCCCTCCCCCGGCCTTGACTGGCTCGATGCAAGAGTTATCGCTCCTCTCAACGCCCCTTGAACCCACCAGGGCTGAACCAGCACCCGCCCCAGTACCGGCGCCTGTCATCGCTGCTCAGCCAACCTCGACACCCGTATCGCAACCGTTGGGCGGCGCTACCCCCTCATTCTTTACATCTGTTGCTCAGGCTCGGCAACGTCCTACTCCCCCACAGGGTACTGCGAACCAGGGCTCTCTCGTCCCTCCACCGCCTCAGCGACCACTTTCAGCCCCGCAATCAGCCCAGCCCAGCGGCTTTGCACCTCCCCCCATGATGCCTCAGATGACAGGTGCTCTGCAAGGCCAAGTTGCGCCTCCCGGCCAGAGCCTGAGTGAGATCACACAAGCCCGCCTGCAACAGCAATATACGGCTCAGATGCAGCAACAGCAAGCCCCTCAGCAAATGCAGCCCAATATGACTGGATTCCCAGGACAGCAAGGCCCTGGCTTGATGTCCTTCCCCACCGGTGCAGGACAGTTCATGCAGCCCATGATGACTGGAATGCAGGGACCGAATCAGTTCGTCCCCATGCAGGCTCAACCCACAGGTTTCCAGTCGCCCTTCCCCGCCACTCAGTCGATGTATGGAGCACCTACAGGAGGCATCAACAGCTACCTGCCTCCAGCTCTTGAACCCCAGCGAACAGGTATGCCAGGATTGCAGCCCCAAGCTACTGGCATGACGAACATGGGTGGTATCGGTGGTATGAACAATGTGCAAGTCCCTCAGCCTCTGCAACCACAGCAGACTGGTCCAGCTCCTCCCGTGCGATTTGGCGTGACAAATGAGACCAAGAAACTAGCGCCTCAGGCAACAGGGCGTAGGGCTAACCTGGCGCAAGCGAGTACGTTTAAATGATTTCAGCTGTCTATGTGTAATGCTAATGTTCTCTATAGCCCCCCAGAACCCCTTTGGTTTTTAATTCTTGAAAAGCTTGTCAAACTGGTCGTCATCGCACGTCGTTTCGTCTTGTTTGCAAATACTCTGGACATCTTTCTTCACATCTTGTATGTATATGTCGACTTTGTCAGGTGAACCAACCTGGGAGTCAAGTGTGGAATAATAATAGTATATTTATGGCTGTTCCTGGACAAGCCAGATCAGTCTCTTCTAATGTTCTCATCTATAAGTCTTCAATGTCGTAAAAGAACGTAAATCATTGACTAGGCCAGGTCTAGTTGTAAAGTGGATGTGTAACTAATACAAAAAGGCGATGGAATCGAAAAAAAAGGGGCCACACGGATAACACGATCAGACGTGAGAAAAGGATGGAGTGGTTCTTCCGTTCCATAGAGTTGTATTCATGGTTAAAAGTTATTGAAACTCGAGAACATACTTGTTCGGTAAGCGATAGGGGCAGTCTGAATGTTTTCGGAGGCGAGCTCTCAGCCGTCACAAATCTGACTAACCGGAAGGGCTTCCTGAAAACGTCTTCGGATATGAGGCACCTAGACCTGCTGGCTTTCCTGACTCGATCAGGCCTTGCGGCGACGACCGCTAGTGGGCTTGGATAAACCTGTTGAGACGGAAGACAGATCAATCTCAGCCTCGGTCACTGGGCTCTCTTGAATCTTTTCTTCTGATTCAGCCGCAGGTACAAAACGCTTACGTACGGCGCGAATCATCATGAAGAACCAGTAGAAATTAAGACTGTTGAGCGTGACGTTGCTGGCCAAATAGGCGACGCCAATCCACGTGGGTACCGTGGAGTCTGGGTGCGCAAATGACATAGTTGGCAAATTGAGTGCCTTCATGTCGGGGTTAACATTAATGGCGGACCACACGTCGCGGTAAACACGGAAGGATGAATAAGTTCCGTAAATAAGCCGGCAGGAGAAGAATGTGAAAAGAAGCATGACGCCGTTGTATAGTTGCGCGCGCGTACCAGTCATGTTAATTTTATCCATAAACCAGTGAACATTGAGGAAAGGTGTGGATAACTCCCAGAGGATGAAGACACAGGCGTAGTGGTTGAGAAATGGACGCTGATGAAGGCTGATTAGTAGAGATAGAGGGGGCATATCATCATGGTTAACTTACGAAGCCGAGCGAGTAGACAAGCAATGCGGCGATTGCGTGCGCCAAGGTTCCCAAGCCAAATACATCGAGATTAATGCTGGTGACTACTAAATCCCAGAGGAAGTATCCAGCTGCAAGCGCTTGGATGAATCCAGCACCACCGGTATAACCCCAAATACGTTCCTCCCATTTCATGTTGCTCATCTCAGTATCGACGAACATTACCCATATAGCTAGGGTATTGATTAGGCAGCTCTGAACCATGGAAACAACGTGGGCGTCCCAGTTGAGCCGTCGCTTGCGAGGAAGTTTGGAGTAGTGCTCCGGGGCCAGAAGGTTTGAGATCCATGGCGATATAGGCCAGAAGATGACCGAGTATAACAACGCTGCGGCGAGAACTTCGTGTATGTGCAGCGGGAGAGTAGGCAGGTCGAAATAGTCGGCCCAGGGTTGTGTCTTTTCTGATAGCCAGGGCGAAGGCTGCAAAGGGAATGGATCTCTCATGCTGGCGGGATGAATTGGAGTTATTGGAGTTGCAAAACGGTTGGGGTTTGTGCTCGCGAGAACCCAGCAAGAAGATCCAGAAAGAAAGGGCCGGGAACAAAAGAAGGCGGAGGAAGAAAGACTTTTAAATGAGCCGAGGCAAGGCGGCGTAACGAAAGTATACCTCAAGTAGGAAACTTGATATTCATTCGCCTGGTCACGTCTGTTGGGGAAGCTCACGTGGGAACAGCCCGGGTGAGGGTCTTGATGGTCGCATTTTGATATGTCTTTGGAGCTTATTCGTACCGTGCCAGCGCAGTTCTGGCTTTCTGATAGGCTTAGGTTGGGTTATTGCCTGGACGTTGAGACCTTAGGTAATCCGATCTAACAGGGGGGGGACCCATACCTGCACCGACCTCGGTGTATCTATTAGCATATAACCTCTGCACTGGGTTAACTATTACAATACTAACTAGCTATATTCTTATTAAACTATAATAAAATATAATAATATCTTAATTAACTATTTTAGTACCTTTTTAATTATAATCTTTATAGTATATCTTTATTTAACTTTAATAGAAATATCTATACCTTTAGTTTCCTTCCTTACTAATATAATAC
>LTDI01000550.1:0-56284 GCA_001654545.1 Fusarium agapanthi
TACTTAAAAAGCTAGTTATAGAAAATAGGTAGGGCTATTTCCTATAGCTATTATGCTAAAATCTTGTAAATTAGTTAATTTAATTTAAGCCTAACCTTTAAAATATGCCTTAATTTAATTCACGTTCCTCCTCTAATTTAATCCTCTAAAAAAACGGCTTGAATTGAGTTATTGGGAACGTTTGGTCTATTCTCAATGAGTGGGTACGCAACTCCATGTCGCGGTGCACTTGCACAGTACCTGACCTTATCTGCCTTGGCCGCATGGCCACAACGCTGTCTCGGTAAGCCTCAGGTAGCGACAGGTCACTCATCAAGCCTGACCTGAGTATGGATAGATGTGGTGACCTGATAATGACATCTGGTAGGGTCGCGTGACGAATGTCGGAGCAATTTGGATGGACAGCAGTTGTGAAAAGGTGAGAAAAGAAAACATAAGAAGTAGGTGTTTGACAGAGCAACTGAGATAAACCATATGTCTTCCCATTATCATATCCTTCCTCACCTTTAGAGTTCATTAGCATCAAGTGACGAGGTTGCTCACGCTAAACGTTCGTGATTCGTCAGAAGCCGGTCCGCCCGTGCTGTTGCCCGATTAGTAGGTCACGTGCATAGATCTTGCCTTCCGTCGCCCGTCCTCCATTCTCCGCTCCGCTCAAATCCCTTCTTCTCGTCCCGTTACAGCACCGCGGCCTCTCCGTTCCTACAGAACCTGTATCATCACCATCATACCATCATCCAAGAGATGAGTAGTCGCGGCGGTAAATTAGCCCCAGAAGTCAACCGGTAAGTCGCTGCTTCCGCCTGTTGCGTCTGGCACAGGCCAAAAATCATCGTTCGAATTCTTGCGCCTCAATCATCACATCGCATTCTCGGCCTCGATCGACCTCTGCGATACGTACCTACATACTTTGTCTGACATTCGCTAACTGATTTCTAGAGCTCTGTTCGTGAAGAACTTGAGGTATGATATATACCGCGATGATAACCTCGTGCCCGAATAACGACTAATCGATATCGACTCATAGTTACAACGTCACTCCGGAAGAGTTGTTTGACCTTTTCGGAAAATTTGGCCCAATTCGGTATGCACAGACCCTGTTGCTCGACACGCGACAATTGTCATTGAAGACAACCTCCTCGTCACTCCGAGACGATATGCGCTTTGCGATTTGATACTGACAGCCATTGTAGCCAGGTTCGACAGGGTATCGCCAACAACACCAAGGGTACTGCCTTCGTTGTCTATGAAGACGTAGCCGACGCCAAGCAAGCCTGCGACAAGCTCAACGGCTTCAATTTCCAAAACCGATACCTCGTTGGTGCGTCAGCCTCGTAACCCTTGCGTCTCGGTGGTTCATTTTTCGATGACAATGCTGGACGTATGTACGGGCAATTTAATACTGACCGAAATCACAGTTCTATACCACCAGCCCGACAAGATGGTCAAGTCAAAAGAGGACCTCGAAGCCCGCCGGGAATCTTTAGCTCAGCTCAAGCAGCAGCATGGCATCGATTGACAATCCGACCGGTCTGCGGATAGCCTGCCTAGGAACTCAAAATCCTCGTCTGCAGGCCGGTCTTCGTCTTCTCCCAAATCCCCTTCGCCGGATCCGAAGACGATCCTCCGAAAAGGCAGGACCCCAACCAAAGCAACCGCCAAGAGCCGCGCATCCTCCCGAGTCGTCCGTTTCGATGATGGACTTCGACCTGCACTAACCTGTGCATGATGCATCTTTATCGCTTTTTGGAGGGGCTCTATAACAGGAGCCCAAATACGCATCACCTCTGAGGTGGTTTCACTATTGGTTCGGACTTCGCTTGACACGCAAACACCTCTCCTTTACGGTCCTGGGAATTAGGTGCACTGGGGAAATTTCAAGGTTGATTCAGCAAGTGGCGATACGACCAGTCACAAACTGCTCTTTTAAGCATGGCCTGGGATAGGAAAGGCCTTGATGATGTTGTTGTTGCCTGTGGATAGCTTTTGTTGCATTTCGCGTCTCTTTGTTCCTTTTATTTTTATTCGATCTGGAAGCCTTGGCCATGAGAAGCCAACACCCCCTCGTTCACAGTTATGATCTGCCTCATGGACTCGCGACCATACAGATGTGTGATGTAGAAATGGCCTCGACTCTCCACCTCTCCCGTTGGGGGTTTCACGTCGCGCATTTTATGAAATTTGAGATCAGCAATGGGGAAAGAAACGGATAAACACCAGTAAACTAGATTGAAGTCAGTTCGTTTTGATAATGAGAGAACCAGTCCTTCCCAAAGCGTCTTGGCCTAGGGCATCCTTCAAGATTTGAAAGTTTTCTGCGCAAGGACTGGGCCCTGTGAAGAATCTTGCCAGATCTGTGGCATGCGAACTAGCTCGAGAGATGAAACATAACTCTGCCTGGACATAACTCACTGAGCGTGATCCATGGTAGATGATCTAACTTGACAAGCCATAGTTCACAATTGTGTTTACGCCTTGTCATAGCTAGCCAGCACCGAAAGGGACCAATACAAAAACGCTTGAGTCTGTCCACGACGATATTAGGCTACTCACTGCACATGTTTTGTCCATTAAGAGAGTTGAGATCCTGGTTGTAATAAACACTACCAAGAGATATACATGGAATTAATGACAACATGCCTCCGTGTGACGGTGTCGAATGCCACGATTGGATGACCTTGTTGATCCATGGACCGCTCTCGTGAGGTTAAGCTGTCTTCAGACTTAAAATCGTTGGTTCATAGTAGACCTAGAAGTAGGTCGAGCAAGGGGATTTGCCAAAAATTCAGCTAATCGCCCTGGTATTGGCCAAGCTTGCAATGATTTCACTCTGACTTTCAGGTCATTTCCGGTCGCTGTATCATTTGCAAATATGTTCTTGTGATAAGTGAGGCTATTCGGGAAGAATATGAGAAAATATCGATGCCATCATATCATACCACACCACAGAAACGATATCCACAAACAAAAAAAGGCCCCAGAAATGTGTGTTAGATAGAAACATACCATGCATGTCCTGTTGGTCACTCAGCTGGCTAGCAATCTGCTCAGCAAGCCGTGGACAAGCTGTCTGCCAGCTCTCGGGCTGCCATTCCAAAAATGCCTTGCCAGACAGAAGATTGGCTTTGCAAACTGTAGGCTTCTCCGGTCACATCGGGCTTGGCCTGAACTGCGGATAAGTTGCAAGTCTACCGATTCACCAGCTGGGCCGCCGATGAGGTCGCGATGTCGGCCGTGGAGAGCTGTGAGTGGTTCTTTAGCCGCCAGGCAGTGGGCTTGTGGCTGAGTGTGGGAGGCTTTGAACAAAGTAAACCAACGTCGATTTCGACGTAGGTATTAGTTTGAGGTCGTATTGAATGTGATTGCTTTTAATTGATTTATCGAGTTGACAGTGTCGAGTGTTGAGTCATTGTGATATACCTGTTGATTCGATGAACGGCAACCTCATGTGCACGTTTTAATCTACTTGAGTCAAGAATTCAAGTATGCTCAAGCCTCTATAAACCATTCATCAACCAACAAAGCTACCAACAACAGCTGCCTGAACTTCACTCATCTACCGAAGGAGTCATTCCTTCGATCATGAGTGGGTAGATATCTGCGCCCATTGCCATGGAACGCACCACCGGGACTCCACAGCCACAGCTGGAACCTCTAGCTCTCTACCTACCTTACCTATTGCGAGCTTTGAACAGTCGTCTACACTTATTGGATACAGTCTCAAGGCTAAAATTTCTGTTCTATATCGGTAATGATGCCTTGGGCCCCTCATGTGTCCTTGAGCCCGGCCATGAGGCTTATAACCAACCACCAATGGCCCCAACTCGGGTCTCTCGATATAAGTCGCTGCCAGGAGCAGCCTTGTTGTCGACATGCGATATAAAGCCATAGAATAACCACTCTGTATTCTCATAAACTTTATCACGGCACTCTATCTTTTTCCAAGCAGATGTATCCTCCTTCATCTCGTTTAAGTCGACTATCTCTCGAGAGCATGTCTCCAGAAACCCGCTCTCGCGCCAGGGCTCAATCCCTAGGCCGGAAAACCGAGCAATCTCACCACGATGAATCATCTTCTGACTCTGATACAAGCTCAGACAGCTCTAGCTATGTAGATTACAGTTCAGAATTCGACGACGATGATGATGAGCCCTCTTCTATCCGATCCCCAACCAAACTCACATATCTCATCGACCACCTCCCTGAAGAGACCCAGTCAATCGTCCGCGATACCTTCAAAGAGCCCCCAAAGATAGCCCTAGAGAAGTGCCGTCGCATAAACGATACATATGCGTTCCAAATGACAGAGCTTGTCACGCGCTCTGTGCGAATCCGCGCGCCACAAGACGGCACTTCCAACCTCAGCTGCTCATGCCGAGATGACGGGCAGCCTTGCCAGCACCTCCTTTGGCTATTAGATCAGATTGTCAAACAAACTCTGTATGAAACTGATCTCAGCAAGCCTCTCAGAATGAACCCAACGGGCTATGCTGAGGAGATGGGCCAAGTTTTCCAAAATATATCTGATTTTGGTCTCGATGTACTGGCCGAGGGACTTCACTGCCATCTCGTCACCCCGGACTCGGAATACAACAACGAACCTGACGCTTTCCGTGCCCAGGAAGCTCGAGAAATGCTTTCCTCTGTCCATAATATGGACCCAGGGAACTTCCGACCAGATATCTTCGAAAGGGTTTCTCATAGCAGGAATATCATCAAACGAAACGACCTGGAACAAACCATATCTCGTATGCTTCTAGATAACCATCACTTCTTTCACTATTTCCGCTCTCTATCTCGCACACAAGACCCTATAAAGGACGTATTCTACAAACTTACTCAGCGCATTAACCACGTTGTTCGAGATCTCGACACCCCAGGCCAAGCTTCAGACCCTGAGCCTCCCCGAGATGTTACGTGGGCAGCTTCACATATTCTAGGTTGCGTTCGTCGGATGCGCCACGATATCTATACCCGCGAAAGCCCTATTTCAGCAAGGGAAGCCTTATCCGCAGCTCGTAGCCTTGTGCACATTCTGGATTTGGTGGTATCCCGCAATACAGACCATGGCCCAGTAGATGCACCACGCATCGACCGAAACCTCTACCTGCGGCTAATTGGCGATCGAGATCAAGACTTCATTCTCAACGTCCTTAATCTGATCCCCGAAGCTGCAAGCCAGTTTCTACATAACCTCGAGGAACTTCTCGGCAAGATCGAGATTTATGGAGCGCCAGCTGGCTATGTACAGCGATTTAGGGCAATGCTGGGAAGACTGAGAACATCGAATACAGGATCTGGTTTGAAGAGATCCGTTCAGGGGCAAACGAGTCGCCGCAAGACACGGAGAACCAGATAAGGCACGGAGACTTAGGCGACTGGTGACATTGTGCATCGAAAATAAGTATCATTTAGTGATATGAATAGCTTTACAAGCTGAATACCAAATATCGAGACTCATAAAATAGAAAAACTAACTAGGCCATACTTATGAAAGTGAGTGAATTTAGTGCATCAAACTCTGTTGCTTATAATGAATAACTCGCTTGCTGTTTGCTATGCCTTTGAGTGGAGAGTGAGACATATCCGGATTGTCCGATTGTCACCGGCCCAAGTCAGAACTTGAATCCCCTTTCATCACGAAAGGCCTCAAGGTCCGCAAGAACATCCTTCAGACTAGGCCGGTCGTAGTAGTTCTCCTTCCAATCACCTCTCTTCATACCTTCGATCCTTCGCCTGAGCCACCTCTCCGATGCATCGATTTCTCTCGACCACCACTTCTTGGCAGTCCACTGCACCGCATCTGGGGTGGAGAGCCCTGTTTTCTCGAGCTGTCGGAGCACGAGCTGGTTCCTCTCCCTCACAATCAGCCTACTAAGGCCATTCTGCCTTCCGCGTGTGCAACGATCGATTAATTTCTGCATGGCTCCAGGAGTATTGGTGTATCCTGGAAATTCGACAAGAGGTTCCCATCGATATGAAAGCCAGACTGCGGCTCTTTGGGGAGCGCTATTCCCTTCAAAGATGCACCACAATACACGACCAAGCATATACACCTCGCATGCCTCCTGCTCTTTTGGCGTGAGACATGCCCATGGGACATTATAGCCTTTGCATGGCCACTTGTACTCCTCGCTCTCACCCATGGCCTCCCAATCCGGAAGCATCTCTGTCAAGAGTTTCGAATACCTTTCGCTGACTTCTGCGGGTATTTCTTCATCGATAGCAAGAAGCCTTACGTACTCCAGAGCATTGACTTCAGGAGCGGCGAACTCACACCAGACCCCACGCTGCTCAAAATCAACCATAACAGCATCTCGACTAGCTGAAAGAACGATGTTGTCCAACCTGAGATCCGGATAGAAGATGCTGGATGCTGTACGAAGATGCACCAATGCCGACGCTAGTTGTATAGCCCATTTTGTCTCGTCGGCCAGGGACACCATGTTGTGAAGCTTGAGAAAGGGGATCAGATCACGTAGGCTACCGTGGATATGGTACTCGAGAGTGAATCCGACGACAGCCACTTTACTCCCAAAACAGCATTTCTTTGTAACCAGGTGCACAGGGCGAGAGACAATGTTGGGATGTGGTGGGATGATGAGCAGCTGCCTTAGCTCGTGATAAAGGTACTTGGTGTAACTGGTAAGTGCCTTGAAAATCCATATTTTGCCTCCGATTCTGACGAGGCAGACGCTGTCGTGTAGCTGTGAGACGTATACCACGTCACCAAGATCGACAGTCGGCGGTAACTCAACGTCGCTTGCCCAAGCATTCTCAAGAGAAGCCACAGACAGAAGTTGGCGTTCAAGATAGTGAGTTGGAGCGATGGTGACCTCCGCGTCAGCAACGTTCATGGGCATGTTCCTGAGCACAATCCTAGAACCAAAAGGTATGTTACTGAAGATTTTCAGAGGCTCCTGCTGCCGAGCTGTCCAGTGTTGCAGGATGCGGAGCACATGCTGAGTGATTCCGAGACGCGAAATGCGCATTGCACTCGTGGTGTGAAATGCCACATCAACATCGAGTGCAAGCCGAAGCTCTGGTGAGAGCTTCGAGGGCTCAGGAATAAAAACATCCATTCGAATAGGAGACATCGAGTCGATGAACAGAGGAACAGCATAGAACTGGCTTCCGAAAGCAGTGCAGCCATCGATGCGCCAGAGAGGACGATCCAGTGGGCTGAGGCTATCAATGCGGTTCTTTGGGTTCAGCGATGAGTTTTGCCAGTCAACAACATGGTCATCCCGAACTGCCGAGCCCATCTGGGTGGTTGATGGAGGACCCGAGAAGGCTGCAGTAGGGTGGATAACATCGTGAATAGATTCCTGACTCAACTCCATGGCCTGGGCTGATGAATATCTGGACACCGAAAACTACTAGAAGTCGGCTCAAGTCAGCAGCGCGCAGCGTTCCACGGCAAATCACCAAGTACCTGCACAAATGTCTTAGATGCTGCCCAACACAAACAGGCGTATGTAGGTGAGGGGCTCAAGTCTCGGATGCAAGGCGACCAGAGGCTGAATAGCATGCGAGGAGTTGTTGAATCGTCAGCAGCGTAGAGTGGCCGATATCAATCCAGGATGAGAAATGACTCGGTTCGACTCGAGAGCAAGATTTACTGGACAAGGCCGAACGTGCCACCGGTCAGCATCAAGCTTAGGGAAAAGAATATATATGCGTTGTCGTGCGACGGTACCAAAGATGGATGACACGGCCGAATTTGGGTCACTTTGGGTGGTTGGCTTCCATGCTCAGTACGCGGTTCTTTTTGGTCATGCTGTCTGATCACATGATCGAAGGAAGCCTGTTGGTTCTTGTGAAACCGAGAGTGACTGCTCACAACTTGTTCTTGCTGGGTGAGAAAGAGCGAACAAATATGGCAAGCGGTCGCCCGCGATGTAGATTGCCTCCAACCTCGAGACTTGAACGACAAGATCCAGTTTCCAACTAAGTTTCACGCTTGACGCAAGCACCCTAAGGCTCCACCTGCGGAGAGGCATGTTGCCTGGCAAACGAATATTTTTCGTTCCCAGACACAAATCGTCCACGCTTTCCATTCAATGCGGAGGGATCAAGGCAGGTATCCGTTGCCTCCTGAAAACACGGGATCAGACCCGGTCAAAATATCTGCTTGCGTAGGTAGGTAGTTGCTTTTATTCCAAAGGTTATTGTGGCACGTCCCGTAAGATTCAGGTTCGCAATACCCGTGAATGCAGCGAGACACACCAAGCCAACCATGGTCATTTGTATTGGGCTTCGCGGGAGTACAGGCGCTGTGATGGCTCAACGAGTCGTTGGTGGTTTGTATGCGTCGCTAGTCGTGGTAAACAAACACGCCAGTTGATGAGAAGCCAGAATCGACATGACTCGCGAACGGTTTTATAAGTTGGATGCCGTCCACGAAAACAAGGATTGACATCTAAAATGAATGTTGATGGAATGCTCTTTGAATACGCTAGACTTGGCATGAAGAAACGGTCTTGTATAAGAGATTAGCTATAGAAACAGTGTACAAGCAGAGAAAAAGAATTAGGTATGGATGGCAACGAAGGATTGACAAAATGCAGTCAGATTTTTGTGGTAGAGGGCATTATTGCAGCGACATCTTCAGGGGAAGTTCGAATTGGGTGGCATGAGGAGTCTCTGGTGAGACAAGTCAAGGTCTTGGTCATGACTCTCAGACAGTGTTACATACGGGGGTTGGCATATCCCTTTAACGTTCCTAAGGGCACATCTAAGTAATCAAGATCGACGACGGAATCAAGTGATATTCCGACACGGTTCTATCGAATAAGAGAGGTAGAAAGAGTAAAAAACTGGGTTGAATACCTAGATGTGCCCTTAGGACCGTTAAAGGGATTAATCAGTTCGAAAACTGAATGTGACCTGACCCAGCTTAAGAAATCGGGAGCTCTAAGCGAGATGGACCAGGTATACTCCGTGAAGAAGCATCAGGCCACGACTGAGGTTAACCAATGTCAAGACGAGACAACCTCATCTAAGCGCTCGGTAGGGCTTGTCCAGGGCCGATCAATAGAACCATCTCCATCAGAAACAGCATACTACTTCCACAATAAGTACCGTGCCTGGCGTGGACAGATAAATGCCGGCATCTGCCCCCTCAAGTATCAACGTGGGGGAATACCGAGATTCTGGGAACAAGGGCTCCTGGCAAACCGGTGAGCAGTCACATTTCTCATTCCCGAAATACCGACCATTTGGGATCTTGCGTATAGGCAACGTCATCCGCGCTGACTGGCGTGCCTTGAAGCACGCTGCATTCCGATATTATTTGATTTCTGATAACAAGTGCCAGCCAACACCGAAGCGGGAGAGGCGCACCGGAGAACCATCATCACCCATAAATCACCCAATGAGGGCTTGAGCATAGCTGTCTTTCTTTCCTGGCCGGGCGGGGAGGCTTGGACAGTGCGCAATGCCAGCATTGTAGCGTCCGTGGGTAGAGCTCGCGGAGCTCCCGAGTGGCTGCGCTGACTCGCTCTGTTGCTGCTGCGTTACCATACCGTGGGAGCTGGATAATTGACAATGTCCATTAATGCAGGCGGATATGAAGCAGGGGTGATTGCAGCGATAACTGGCCGATGGCTGCTTACATGGCTGAAGAGAATACGGGCTTAGGCGGATGGTGTCTTGTGACTGCAAGTAAAGCAAGGGATCCGACTCCATATGTATGACCTCCCTTCCTTACCTGCATTCTGTACGTCTAGGTAGTACAAAATCGCCAGGACGAGTTGTAGCTACAGGTAGGACTTGGGAGGAACCCATCCAGGAGAAAGTTCCTGCGATTTCTATTTGGGGAACAGTTCGATTCGTCCCATCTACGACGCCCCATCTAGAACGCGGGAAGACCCGTTGGCGGATAAAGACTAACGACATTAGTCCTTCCATGTGGCATCCATGCTCTATTCTAGATCAACCAAAGAGTTCCTCATCGGCGCTTAGGTAGGGACAAGGTACTGGATCCGGTGAAGATTTGGATTCCTCGGTCTAGAGCTTAGAAGGCACTAACCTTGGATGTGAAACTCATGGGTGTTCAATTACTTCCCAGTGTGGGAATCCGGTGAACGGTAACGGACCTTTCTTCCGTCAGACCGTTGCGTGGTTTGTACTAATGTAAAGCAAAATTTCTAACGTCCATCACGATAACCAACTAAGGTAGGTGGGTAACTAACTACCTTACCTTACCTTACTTTACTAACTTGACTTGGACCTTCCTTCCCGTCCTCAAGGGAAAGCGCAAGCGCCACTTAATTAACTTCCAATCACAGTATATTAGCAAGACAACTCTTGTCGTCCCAGAAAAAGCCTAGTGATTATTATTTCTGCAACCTGCATACCTAGTTTGCCATCCCATTCATCCGACGTCACGGGCTGGGTGATATCGCCAGGAACCCATTCTCGCGTCGAAAACCACTACAACTTGACGAGAGAAGAGACAACATCGTCAAGCCAAGAGACGCGGACGCGGCCACGCATGTCCCACTTGCATTTTGATGCAATATAACACACAAAGATGCAGCCGTATTCATGCAAAATCTGTGGCTGGGCCACGCCTTGCTGGCGGCTGCTCAGGGACATGAGTTGCATCGTGCCGTTCTTTAGTGCGCCCGGCTCGAGCATCAGCTACCAGGTTCTTGTCGTAACAAGCTCGCAATGATAACACACACAACCGGATATCGATCGGACCGATCTTTTAGTTGTAATTCTCAGCCAAGAGTGAAAGTAATTGCTGTTCTCACCGGTTGCTGCCCCTGCCTCCTCCTCGTACCAACCAGAGTCTTTGCGTGACGATAGCACACATTCGTCTTATCACATGGACAGGGTGCAGGCTTCTGGCAATGGGCCAGATATTGGCAGATAGCACCACTGGTCTCAACATACTGTGAGATGTCGGCTGTTATTCACTCGTCGGGGTGAAAGGGAAGCTGAAAGGGCTTGAAACAACGCTCGGGCATTTGTTCGTTTACGATATACCACTGCATCCGAGTGCATCTGGCAAACGGAATATCCTCCTGGTTAGAAACTCGACTGCTCGTTAGTCTCGAGAATGGCCCCTCCCCCAACGCCGGACCTACATCGATGTGAAAATGGTACATCATCCAATCCCAGCTGTGCAACTGTGCAGCCATGACCGACATTGGTCAGCCCCATGTCAATCACATGGCCATTTCAATGCACGAATTAACCATTGGCATGGCTAGGCTCCGTGGCTATGGAACAATGACCCGATCCGAAGATTCGATTGATTGCCAAAGGATTGAGCTGCATTGTTGTCTAGGACTACGCACGATTCAAATCACCCTCATTTTTCAGTAGCCAAGTTCCTAAGCCACGAACGAAGCTTTTATACTGTTTCTTTTTTGCTAATCGCCCCACCAAATGGCTTCTAATAGCATGTTCCAATCCCTAACATAAGATCGAGAACTTCAGGTGTACTGAACCGGCAGAGCGGGTAATATCCCAAAATCCTTTGCCTGACAAGCCTGAGCACTACAATCAGAAGGCCCCCTGCCACTCCCATGGTACCCCCCAGACCGGTCAAAAACTACTCAGCACGAGGCCATGTCAACGCCGTCCTCACCGAGTCCACTTTCCTCTCTCACAGACTCGTTCATCATCACCGTTCCCAGCAGACCGTCAAGCCGTTGCTTGAAGCGCTCAACGCCCAGTCACTACAACCACCACCGCCAGCCGCATACTTGCTCAGCCCGCAGCCCGCATCAGCCGTCGTCCATACGATCGCGGCCGCAAGCATATTGCGCTGATTTCGCTCAACCGTGCAAACACCAGTGCCAGTATCACCGGCTACTCACTCCACGTTCTGTCGCCAGTACCACGACAGCTCAGCCCGCCTTGTTGCTAAAGCAGTGGACGGGGTGGACAAGGCTCCACGTCCTGTCCTAATCGTACTCAGGCTCGAGGTTCTCAGGTTGGCGGCTGCGATCAGCACACCAACATCTCATCGACCTTCCATCTGCTGGCAAGGAGCCTCAACGACCTGATTGGGGTTGCGCTAACATACCTACTTATCGCCTTTCCGCCTAGCTTCCCCGGATTCTTCGCGCCTCTCATCACAGTATTTTCTATTCCCGACCGTCTGGTATCCTTCTCTTGGCCGTCGTTTTGACTTCGGCCATCGCTGGTGCTCCACTCGGCGCACTACGGGGGGTTTCAACTTCAAGTGCCTGGTGATGGCTTTCGTGGCACATTAGCCTCCCACCACACTCCCCCTCTTCTCACCCCGGCGTCGCTCATTTTTGACCACCGCTTCTGAGAGACAAACCGGGCAAGCTAGCTCTTCTTTGTCGTTGACTGTATTTCGTCGAGTTTGATTCCGCGTGGTGGTACCTTGACCTTCGTCTTTCTGTTCTTACTCCTACTGCTAGGCAGTGTTTGTTCCACACCCTGTCCTGTCTCACTGCAGCCATTATGGTAAGAGTTTCTCTCCCCGGTTGGCGGCAAGCTGCATGGAGTTATATCATCGATCCCCCGTCCTATCGTTCTATTTGCATAACCCCTGCGGCTGTTGCCAATCACCACCGTTTCCTCTTCTCGCAGCCCCGTCGTGGCTCTCGTGCCATGACTCTCGGACAAGCATCTTCTCCCTGATCTTGCCCTAGGCCCCTCCCTATGAGACCCAAATGTGCGGTGAATTGATTTTTTCTATAGAATCCACATTATCCTTCCAAAGTTAAGAGACCTCTCCTCCAACCGGGAGTTGAAGATCCGGGCCCTTCGTCAATATCTTTCACCCCTCTCGTGAATGACGACTTCACCTTTATACCATTTGAGATCCAAGATAATCTTGAGCAACTGGCACAGTTCTATGGAATAGCCTCTGGTACTCAATTACATCAACTGATTGAACAAGAACATTGTAGGAAGAGGAGAAGGCTTGCACCATCGGTTCCAATGACACCCGAGCAAGGACCGGCTTCGTCCCAGGGACCTCTGATGAAACTCCCATTATCAGGACCTTACAGTCAACGTGATGAGCACTATGGGGCATCTTCAAGCTGGGACGACTGTGGCCAGAACTCAATGCCGTCTTCTACTTCCCCATTAACCAGGCGCATGGCGGATCTGACCTTGTTCTTCTGCCCATGTTGTGGCTGGGACCCAAGACATCAAGATGGTAAGCACCTGACTCTTCTAACGTTGCCCGATCGCCCGACGTACACCTGAGATCATCGCTGATATCACCTTGAAAGGCTATCAACAGTTACCGAGCTCTGCACCGGCAGTTTCTGGCCCAGATGCTCCTTACATGGCAGAAAAACAACCGTCTATGACCATGCCACCATCTGAACCGTATGATAACACAACTCTCAGCTCTGGCCAACTGCCAGATTACAGCTTTCAGCAACCTAATTTGAATGTTGCTCCCCTTGTCAACTTTCCTCTCATCTCTGACCAGACGGCGTTAGCGGAGCCTGTGATGAGTGGACCTGGGCCAACTCATCAACCTCATCTACCAGCTGGAGACTTTTACGTCGCCCAAGCTTTCAAAGAGGAACCACAGCTGGAGAATCAAGTATTAATGCCCAGTCAACAGCTTGACACCAAGGCATTTCCACAGGTTGGCTATAGTTCCGACCCCAGCCTTATTGACACAAATGCCATTACTCACCAGGGCTTGGCTCCACCCGACAGCGTTTCCCAATATGGTATGCTAATGAATACTCAACTTGGCGAAGTTACTGTGCAGAACGAGTGGTCTCTAATGGATCAACAAGCCAATTTTGAAATCGTGCTCACTAACCAAAGAGGGGGAAAGAGAGGTCCGTTCAAGGACCCAAATCTCCGTGAACAAACTGCCCAAACCCGAAAGATTGGTTCCTGTATCAGGTGCAGAATGCAAAGAATTCGTGTAAGTAACACTGTCCGGTTCTGTTATATAAGACGATGCGTTACTTGTAATGAGCTTTTTGGCCGGTGCGCAAAGGCCACTAACCAGTGATGCAGTGTGAAAACAACCCCGAGGAAGAGGGAGGGGCCTGTTTGACATGCAAAAAAGTCTCCAATTCGAGAGCGGGGCGCTTTCCTTGCCTCAGATACAAGATAACAGATATCCGACTTTTCAAACCGGGCCAAGTTCCCGGTTATGAATGGACACGACGATGGACCAACAACATCTCGGATCCGATACAGGGCTGGGCTACGACTGAAGAGCCCAGAACCATATATCTGTCCGAGGGGCTATCGAATAAGTTTGTTAAGGTGAAGGTTCAACGATTCATTCCTCAAGCTGGTGACAAGCTGGAACGTACTTGGGATTACAAGGGCGTCAAGAAATCAGTGAAGATTCCTCCGTATGCGATGGTAAACCTCGAGGAGGCGAAGAAAGAGTACCTGGACCACATTGAGAATAGCATGCAGGATGCTTTTACCAAGTTGCTTGGCCCACCTGAAGGCCTACTATTCCGAACGTACTTACGTGCTTGGAAAATCTTCAAAGACCCGTCCACTACGCCAGAGTGCGTGGAACTTATTCATCATACGCTCTTGTTATGGATGTCGATTCGTCTAACAACCCGGTCGAGCTTCATTGTTGGAGAAGAGACCTTGGGGATGAAGCAAAATATCCTGGACGAAACAAACCCGAACCATGGCAAGATCCCTCTTCCGCCTGTACTTGGCGCTCAGATGGATCTTATCCTGATTCACCACATACAGACCAAGCTGCGAAGGGAGCTTCTGGACAAACTCCAGAAGATGATGTCAAAGAACAAGCAGAGTACTTGGCTAGTGACGTATCTTGTGATCTTCATTCTTTTGCATAACACAGCTCTCATTACAGCTCATGACGCTGGATACGCGAAGAAGCACGGCATGAAGGTAGGAGAGCCCGAAAGCCGACAGTGGCCTGCGAAGTTTGCTGATTATCGATGTACTTGCAGCGACGCTTTGCGCGTGAGGAGAAGGTCAAAGAATACCACCTAGGTGAGACACACAACCACCCCGGTCCATCCTGCACAGAGGCGCTTGCTGACTGGGGATTGAACAGGCGCAAACATCTTGCTCGCACACTTCCACTACTGTAACAAGGGCATCTACCCTTTCTCGGAAGATTGCAAAGACCAAGACTTGCGAACACTGGCAGGCTTGGATGAAGAAAAGATTAAGTTTGTCCATCATACTAGCAACCTGGCTAGACGACATGGTACGTCGACCCTCGGGGATGAAGAACCATACAGGCTGGGACCATGGCTCTCTGAAGTGATGCTAACTTGAACTCTGTGGTTTCAGCGTTGCAATGGGAGGAAATCCAGAACAAGGCCGTGTACGAGCATGATTACTTTTTTGTCAGCCAATTGTTCGAGACCAACTGGCAACCTCGAACAACAATATGATCGGGTTCGGTTGGCCAATGACATTTCTGGTAGTCTTCTGTGGTAGTAGGGAGGCAATGGGTGACTTGGAACCAACTGCGTAGGCGCAGAGTTTGAGAAGATGCTGTACTCACAGCGGAGGCGCAGGAACTGAGACTGTATACGAAGCGAATGAAGGGCGGTCTAGGCGGTGAATGTGGATGACGGCGGCAACAGTAACGGCCATAATGACGATGACGATGATAACGATAATGGAAACCATTTTAAAAATGCCAGGGTAGTTTTGGTTACGAAAAGGCGGTCAAGAGCAGATGAGGTTCAGAGAAAGAGCCGAACTGGTGTGATGGTTCGAAGGGGAATGACATAAACAGCTAAATTGGGTGCGGAGGGCCGGGTGAGGGTGCTATAGCCAAAGAGATTGATCGTTCTTGTTCAGTCCCGACAAACCGCCACATGAACCAGTTCACGATGCGGGACACGGCAAAGCAGCGGGGAGGAGGGTCGTAGGCGAAACAATGTGACAGGAGGAAACGGAGTGCACGCCAACAAATTGCGATGCGATGGAAGAAAAGGGATGCCGGTGAGAGGAGAGGGACAGGTACACCGAGAGTGTGTGCGGCCACCTACAGAAAGAGGCGAGAGTTTGCTCACCGAGTGTCGATGGGAGACGGGCTGCTGCGTTTTGACGGCTTCTGCATTGTTGCACAGAAACACGAGGCGGATCAAAGGTTTATATGTACCAAGCTCGCTGAGGGTTGGCTCGCGGAGGGATGCCGGACGGGCCGGGCCTGGTTGTGCGGCGCTTGATAAACCCCGGGCCATTCACACCGCAGCTGTGCTTTGACTTGACTTGGCTTAACAGGTAGACTTGTTGGTCTGATAGTGTGGATAATGCAGCACTGTGTACGGAATACTACATAATATATGTGCTTCCTACATGCTGTGTGGTTTGTTAGTACGCCTACTATTATTCAGGTTGTGTATCCATCGGGAAGAGCGGCGGAGAGATGACGACGGGACAAACGGGAGGGAAGTATGAAATGAGACGCGTCTATTTGCATATCCCTTGCCTTGCCTTGCCTTGCCTTGCCTTGCCTTGCCTTGCTTTGCCTTTTCTTTCCTTTCTTTGCTTTGCTTTGCTTTGCTTTGCTTTGACTGTCGATTGTTGAACGTCAGAGGTGTCCGCGTCGCCTGGGCACCATTCTTTGGCGTTGGTTTGACGGGGAACCAGTAATTAGGACCCGAGAAACGAACCAAACAAACCTAAGCTAATAAGCGGGTGACAACGGGTGACAACGGATAGTAATCCGCCAACCAATGAAGCTGTATAACACCTCAAGTAAAGTTTAATCATTGCCAAAGGATCAATGTCGACTGCCGTGTTTTGGGGGGCCCTTGTCGACTTGTTGAACGGACACAATACTACCTACCTAGCACCTATAGTAGCACAGCTACGGAGTACTGCTAATCTAGTAGTTACTGTAAAGGTGACGCCAGCCAGCCACAGATAGATAAGTAAGGAACTAACAAGGTGCATATAGTTATGGAGTAAGCCAATGGTGAGCCACTTTTAAAACACACCTAAAATTACCTCCTAGGCAAGAAAGCTACGAGGTACTGTAGCTACTAAGTTACTGGGGGATCAACACGAAGGATCATCCTTACCTACCATGCTACTCCAGTTCGGTTAAGCTAGGATTGGGCTCTCAGCTGAGCTTGAGTCTGAGCCTCTCCTAGTCTTAGCTCATGTTCATTCTTAGCCTTTGGTGTTTTGCTTTTCTCAACCAACTTAGTACAGTTTGGAACCATACACATACATCAATCAACCCTTGTTGGGCTAGGCTTGGTACTTCTATCAATTTTCCTTCTCCTTTCCTTTTTTTCCTTTTTCTTTCTACTCTAGTCAAGGGCCCGGACCCGTTTCCTCAAGGAATGTTACAGTGCTCTCTCGTCTCGCCTGGTCTCGTTTCCTCCTCCTCCTCCTCCTCCTCCCTTGTAATGAGAGACGACCCAGAGTTTATGTTGCTACCCAGGACTTTTGAGCAACCCGGGCACTCACCAGGTGACATGGAAAAGCGAGGAACCACGAATGAAGTACAGGATCAACGGCAAGGCACTTACTCACCTCCAATTGATAGGTACCTCAGAATTCGTCTGCTCGTTCCGTTTCCCGCCCTGAAGATACCGGTACCTGACCAGGCTCTTTAATTGTTCAAGCCGTTAGCGCTGGAACAACTATGGCAGGAAGTCAGTCCAGCGAATACCCGCGTTGCTGGGTTCTGTTGCAGCCTCCTGCCGCCGCGTATCTGCGACCTGCCATGCCACGAGCACGGCTACGCAAGTACCCGATCTACGTATACCCTGTCTCTAACCCTGCCAACTTGGAAGTGTCAACCCGATGCTATCTCCTCAACAATCCCTGTATAAGTGGTGTAAGGTAAGGGAAGGTAGCTACCCAGGTCCTAAGGTAAGTAAGGTACTATAGGTAGAAGAGGTACTGGAAATTTGATGTGGAAGCCGGGCACGGAACGAAAAGCAGATCTAAGTGAAAATTTCATTTTACCTGCCTTCTCTCTCATCGAATCCGAGAAAATGGGGACGGAAAGAAGCATGGAAGAATGTTACACAACTTCAACATACCTAACTCCAAGAGCCGCATGTCCAAGGAGCTTCACCTCCATCTCTAAATTTGAACAGGGCTACCACCGATTTCCAAACATCTTGGAAAAGCTATAATAATACCCTACTAGCCTCCTACTTAGTCTGAACGTTCTTTTGATATTCCTCAACAATCTCAACCTCAATCTCGCTCGTCAAGAACTGTTCGTCTGTGCTGCAATTTGCTTGACATACATCGTTATTGCCGTGTTTCTAACACCTTACACCTCCCGTCCTTTCCTCGTTCCTCTCCTCGCCTGCTGCTACTCTTGATCTCGACTGTAAGTTGCGCCTTCTATTCATGTTACTCTTCAAGGAATTTCGAAATTGGAGGCGCCTCCGTCACTATACCTTGACCAAAGGCACTTGCCACGATAGTATCAAGCAAACACATTTAAGTAGACGCCTCGCACCACCATCAGAGGTCCCATTCCTTTCCTTCCATCTTGTTCACCTCTCTTTCAACACTCCAGCACACCTTCAGCTCACATCACATATCATCTTTCATATTCGATCTCTTCCTGATCCACTAGGTCTCCACGCAGATCCTGACTTATACCAGCAGTCATCAGACAACGGCCCGTTGTGTTTCGTAACGCACCTAGGTTCTTAACAAAACGTACACATCCCTTTTCTCATGTAAGAGGCTGGCTGACAGAGTACCTCAGTATCAAGACACCCCCACCAAGGCACCAGCGCTACCTCTCCCTCAGGAACCATTACCATGGCATCTTCCATAGTTGGGCCCATCATTGGTCCGAGCCCGGCCGTTGAACTAGCTCCTGCGGCCGCCGGCTGTGTCAGTCGCGTGGCACATGGGCCGGCTGGGGTCCCCGAAGGGTGGCCCAAGTTTCTCGACGAGCCTATGGCTTGGGTTGGTCCTCAATTCACGGATGAATCGGAATTCATCCACACTCTGAGCGAATCCGATCTACAGGAAGTTGACAATGCTTTACTGGTCTTTAAAGGTACGTCTCTTTTCCTGAGGCGCCGCTTCCGTGGCGTTCATCATGCGGCTAACACCAGCCAGCCTTGGGACTTGACGGGGATTGTGTCTCCCGAGACAACTTCCCTCTTCCCACTCTGGGACCAAAACTGGATCGTATCCGCCAAGACGTGCACCAAGGCAAGGGCTTTGGTGTCATTCGTGGCCTTGATCCTCAAAAGTACTCGGTCGAGGACTTGACTGTGCTGTATCTTGGCATTCAGTCTCACATTGCCAATCGTCATGGGCGTCAAGATCGAAAAGGCAATATGCTAGGTTGGCTCGAATGATCCCATCACCTTGTTTCTTTCTCATTGACATATTTGTAGTCCATATTGTCGCCGACAACTCATCCAAGCTCAAGGCTGGTCACCATCGACACTCCACCTCTCCCATCGTATGCTAATCTTTCTTTATAACTCCTGGAAGGAATAGTCAACAAGGCTAACTCCTGCTCTAGACTTTCCACAACGAGGAAGCTGGTGACATAGTCAGTTGGCTCACACGTAGCACCGCTGTCTCTGGAGGCAAATGCATCATCGCCTCAGCCTACACTGTCTACAATGTTCTTGCAACTAGCCGTCCGGACATGGTCCGCACTCTTGCTCGCTCCGACTGGCCATTCGCCCTGTAAGTTCAGGCACTTAATCATCTACATCCACTTGACTTGTTCTTTCCATCACAGCGATAAGCAAGGAGTGCATCCACTGACACGCTATACTGTGATAGACCTCGTTTCCAGTGCCGACCAGTCCTCTTTCATCACGAGGGGAAAGTGTTGATCAACTTTGGGCGTGTAGCTCTTACAGGGAATGAAATTCACCCACGCCCTACCAACCTTCCCGCCGTTACGCCACGCCAGATGGAGGCATTGGACTCCATTGAGAACATTGCCAAGGCGACTCAGCTAGAGATCAACACACGTGCAGGTGACATGCATTTCATTAACAACCTCGCAATCTTGCATCGCCGAGAAGGCTTCGTCAACGGTGAGACTGCCCGGGAACGTCGACACTTGGTACGCATGAGACTCCGCGACGACGAGCTGGGATGGAAGCTCCCTGCAGACCTGAGACAAGAGTGGTCCGCTGCTTTCAACAAGGAAGCACCCAAGATCTGGCACATTGAGCCCATGCCAGACGGTTTCTTCCCCCTCAGGTCTCAGGCCAACTAAAACTGTGCGTCTAGCGCTTAGAGCAACCTCAGTTGCGTGGTGAACTCGCATGCATTCATGCATGCTCGCGAGACATGATGAGATAATGGAGTGCTTATCGACTTTGGAACCGAGGCGCATACAAAGGGCAATGGAGAATCTGGAGGGAACGGGGGAGAAATCAAAAGTTATGGACAAGGTCATGCACTCGAGTTTGAGTATGTTTTTCATATTTTCTGTCTCTTTTTTATTTCTTTTTTATTTGGGGTGTCACGGTCGCGGAAAAGTAACAAGACTGGTTTATCATGTCTCAGGCGAACCTGTCTGTCGGTACAGTGTGGTATCCGACTTTGTGGGCATGGCAGAATGGGCTTTGGTCGAAAAAGAGAAATCAAGGATTAATCAGTGTGTTTAAGGCTCATACAGTATTAGCACCTAATAGGGACAGCCGAATACAAGGAATCGCATGCATAACTTAGATCGAGATGCTCAGGCACAGAAGACTATAAAAGTGATATATGATAGTGTGACAAGTCTAATTCGTACGAGTACCAAGCTACAATAATTGTTTCGTTTAGGTTGGGAATAAGCCGGGAGTCTCACGGCAGAGAGTTGTGCACTCTCCCATTGGCAACGGTCAGGGGTGCTCTATAACTAAGCATGCAAATCCCTTGTTCCGAATTTCTTGAAGCTTGGAGAATGCAGAGTAGAGCCACACGAAACGAACGCATACCCATAGCTGCGATGCGGTAGGACGAGACAACGAGGCTTGAAGGCTGGCGGAAACCCGGCATAATACTCAAGACGATGAGGGTTGTGACCATGGTGGTGACCAGGGATGGAACGCCTCGGTGGGGGGACTTGTCCAATGCGAGCAGATACCAGGGAAGAAATGTGGCTGTTTCTTAATGAGAGTTGCGTGCTGAGACAAGAAATAAGATGAGATGATGGTCTCAGATTTGGCACAGAATCTGGATGGAATGGCTGACACAATAATGACTTGCTTTCGATAGTTGGTTAAGATGTGCTTAGTTTCAGATGATTGGTTAGGTGAGACAGCAAAGGCAAATATGGTATTGGATATAAGGCGAGAATGTACAATACCTAGTGCTCGTGGTCTCGGATTGTCTGGTCTGCTTCTGTGAGAGCGAAAATAACCGAATGGGCCTTTTGCTTTTTGCTCGGCCGAAGCCACCCACCGAGGGTCAGGTTCAGAGAACTTGCTTTGTTTTCCATCGTCATCTAAGCGTTGTCTCTATGTATACTGATCCACCTTGCATTACATCCTGTGTCACAAGGATGCTTTCTCCCGTTCCTCGAAATGAACTTTGGTCATGGATTTATTAATGGCGGTCAAGAATGCCTAGCTAGGATCGATGACGAAGTGGCTGACTTTCAGAGCAGATCAAAGGGAGGAAGACGATAATTTTCTAACGGTCCACAGGCAGATATGCTTCTGTTCCTGATGAATGATGGTTGTGATACCATGATAGGGTAGGTACCTTAGCTAGCAGCTTGTTTTCAAGACCCGAGAAACTCGGGTTTAGCCTTGCGCTCTGTGCCTTAAAACAATGATAACTGGTCTGCACATGATGGCAAAGGTAGTGACATGTTACCACCCATCATGATGGACTTGGAGACAACAACAAATATCGCTAATCCTTGACGAGATTGGCAACAGAGGACGGTACTCGATATGCGACTAGAATGACGCGTTGCCATGCGAAACAGGCCATATGTATCAGGATTATGGATGAGGCGTTGAGAGAAGAGGCAACGAAGACCGTCACGACTAGGTTTACATAGATTACATTCTCAAAATAGACTTGAGATCTGATAAAAATGAGGTGGAAACGACGGTGAGATCCCATGAGATGAGATCCATAGTCACGGGGTTCGGCGATCCTGGCGCTTGTTTCTGTTGTGGGTATTAAGCGACCCAGCAATATCAGTACAGTGTCTAGGACACAGTATAAATTCATCCGCTGTCGCCCTGCAGGGGCGCTAGAAAATGCTCCCCAGTGTTACGGACAGCCGAAGATCGGATTCCTTCCCCTGTCTAACAGGGCTTGAAGGGATCCATGATACAGAACATAAGGTAACCCAACACAGTGCATGGCTGACCATCCAATTGGCCACCTTCCCCTTGCACAAGGCGCCTGCTCCTAACGCGCAGGGGCAATCACTTCGGCGCCTCAACCAGTCTTCAAAGAAGCAACATCATCAACAACATCATTAAGCAAATCGATCCAACTCAGTACCCTCAAATTATAGCGCTTGTCGCCTCAGAACGACACCCCCGTCTGATTCTTCTCCCCTCCCCTCTCCTCTCTTTCCTCCATCAGTTTCCCAGGGCGTAGATTGAACGGATTGTTTCATCGACTATCCATTGCCATTGAGATTACTTCTCCCAAGACACAGCCTCGTGCCAAAGGGGTACACACTATAGCCCAATCTCCGTTCGCTTATGTTGGTCATAGAGGGTGGTCGTTAAGACAGCATAGTTATCGCGCATCAACCTACAGTCTACCCATCAACATCGAACCAACCTTGTATCAATCAATATGGCTCCAGCTTCAGGAATTCTCAAGTCAAAAGCAGCCCCGGGTGCTTCGGGCTACCAGCCAGTGCATCAAGATGAGGGCGATGGCCACGATGGTGGCCCTAGGGAGCCTCCCACTCACCCAATCATGCCGCGTGGCCCAATTCGTTCATACAGGAACACCATAATGCTTCTATCAGGCCTTGTCGTTATTCTTATGGCCATAAACCTCTATCTTAGCCTCCCGCTTGCCTTCTCCGGCTCCGGCTCCGGCTCATGTCCGGGTGACCCACCCCGAGTTCCCCAGTATTTTCAGACGTCGCCGCAACTATGGCCCGGTGTTACCGAAACTGGAAAGCCGGCTTTCATGGCACAAACCCATGTCTTTGAGCCTACTGCCACCTTTGTTCCCAATGATCCGTTGCAGACATCTATCCCTATCCAAGGCATGAAGGAGGGTAACCGAAGCATCTTCCAGATGATGGGTTACCTGAGTCCTTATTCTCCATCTGCAGGCTTCGGCGTGGACGAGTATCCAATCCCTCCAGGTGCTGAGATCGTTCAGGTCCAGATGCTTTCTCGCCATGGTGCTCGTTATCCAACTCCAGGTTCGAATGTCGCAACCCTTGGTGAGCGACTTGCCAATGCTTCGGCCGGCCTCAAGACCAGCGGTGCCCTTGAGTTTTTGATGGACTGGAAATACGAACTCGGGAAGGCCATCCTAGTCCCAAGGGGTCGACAGGAGCTCTTCGAGTCTGGTAAGAGTTTATCTTTTCAGAACTAGAATCTTCAAACTAATAAAGAGTTTAGGCGTCTTGCATAGTTACATGTATGGTAGTTTGTACAACCCTCAAAGCAAACTCATCGTCCGAACTACAGTATGTGAACTTCGTTCATATACCAACCAGGTCTCGAGATACTGACAGTGTTTAGACCCAGGATCGCATGCTGAAATCTGCAGAAAACTGGATGGCTGGCTTCTTTGGCCTCGAGTGGTAAGCGTGATTCGTCCAAGGTGTTTGCTACAGTATTCTGACAGCAGCAGGACCAATAATGCCACTATCGAGGTGATTATCGAGGCCCCTGGTTTTAACAACTCCCTTGCTGGAGGACTGAACTGCCCCAACTCCGACAAGGCGGACTATGTGACCCCTGTAGCCGCATGGTATGAAAAGTACCTTGAAGACGGTATGTCTCTTCATCAGATATGCAGACCAACAACTAAAAAGTCACTTAGCAACTGCCCGATTCAATAACGTGACAGATGGTTTCACGTGGACACCAGCAGACGTCTGGGCTGCACAAAACATGTGTCCTTATGAAACTGTTGCATATGGCTTTAGTAGATTCTGTGACCTCTTTACATACGAGGAATGGGAACACTTTGGCTACTCTATCGACCTTGGATTCTCTTCGGGGGCTGGGTTCCAAAGCCCAGTAGGCGTAAGTTGACTTCTCTGGCAACCCCAACTCTGCTAACCAGCGTTACAGCGAGCTACTGGCCTTGGCTACCAGCAAGAGGTCATGGCAAGGCTCAAGAATCACACCCTTGGTTACTCTGGCTCCCAGATCAACACGACACTGGATAGCATGAAGGAGACATTTCCTCTGAACCAAAGCCTTTACTTTGACTTTTCTCACGACACCAACATTATCTCTATCCTGACAGCCTTTGGCCTTCGCCAATTTGCTGAGGAGCTCCCCACTGATAAATATCCCGGCGAACATGAGTTCGTTGTTTCCAAACTGACCCCTTTCGGTGCGCGCTTAGACATCGAAATCATCAAGGCGCCCAGCCCTGTCTCACCGAAAAGGGATGGCTACCTTGATGGCAAAGAGACCAAGTACATTCACTTTGTACTCAACCAACGCACTGTGCCTCTGGGCAGGAGTTTTCCGGAATGTGACGTCAACCGTAAGGACGGCTGGTGCGACCTGGATACATTCATCGAGATTCAGGACAAGATGGCAGAAAAGGCACAGTTCGACTACTCTTGCTTCGGAGATTACTCGTCACTACCATATGGTAAGGTAACAGACGGTGTGCCGCCTTCTTGAGAACGTGTGGCCTGGCATATAAAGATATAATTTGTGCGTAAATATGAGATGCCATCTAGATTCAGCAAAACGACAAGTGCCCGTTAGTCCTTAATTATAGTTGGCAAATAGAATCGGCGCGGCGTGTACCATTGGATAGATGGAAGCTAGACTGTAGTAAGCATTTTAATGGGAGTTCAACCAATTCGAAAAGACCAAAGCAGCTTCAAGACCCTTCACTACAGTAGTACTTGGTCGAGACATGTATAGATAAATATAATACATAGTGATCTGATTTTGTAACTGTCTATAAGACCACACACACATGGAACAAAATTATGTACGTATCCAATGACCTGCATCGCTTTTCAAAAGCCATCCACATCTACCAAACGGGTATTAAAACAATCCAAGGCAGACACGTCGAAAAGATGGTAAAATCCGTAACGCCTTTGCCTGCTACTCGCAGCATCCCGCAAGTTAATAAAAAGAAATTCTGGCAATAAAACAACCCCTCTATATCAAACAAGGCTAATGTGACTCGCAAATATAACATTGCCATAAGCAAGTTTAAGCATGCTTCTCGTTAATCACCGCGTCGGGTGCAACAGCATCGGGTGTGTTAAGAGAAGGAGTCTTGCGGACATCATCTGATTCGCTTGGGTTCATCATACTCTGGTGCTCCCGAATGCCATGGGTAGGCTCAAGCACATCACCATCTTCAGCGGGCTCACCACGGTGAGGGCTCCAAGCAAGGAAGTCTCGGCGGACCTCAACGTAGTCGTAAGAGAACTCGCCGTGCTGGTCATCATCCATACCAAGGAGCTCGGCCTCCTCAGAGGCACGGAGCTTCAGTCCAGGAACCAAGTCGATGATCTTGGCGATGATGGCAGACATGACGAAGGCATAGGCGGAGCCAGCGACAATGGCAGCGATTTGCCAGCCAATGATGACGTAGTTGCCATCCATGAAGCCACCTGTAGCACCGGTGTTGACACCGTCGAGCCCAATGATAGAGCCACGGGCGAAGAAAGCATTGAAGAGGAGGCCAACCATACCACCGACACCGTGTTCGGCAAAAACATCGAGAGAGTCGTCAATTCGGACAAGGAACTTGACTACATGGGAGGTTAGCGATTGCATGTAAGAATGAATGACAAGGCAACTTACTCTTTGTGGCAAAGTTACAAGCGACACCAGCGACAACACCCAGGATGATGCTAGCCCAAGGGTCGATGAAACCGGAAGCAGGAGTAGCAGCAACAAGACCAGAGATAGTACCGGAGCACCAGCCGACCATGGACCACTTGCGAGCCAGGCGGAAATCGAGAATGCACCAAGTCATAGCAGCAAACATGGCAGTGAGGCAGGAGTTCCAGCAAGCCATAACAGCACGGAGGTTAGCACCGAAAGAAGAGCCACCATTGAAGCCGAGCCAGCCGAACCAGAGGAACATGGTACCGAGAGTGATGAGAGAGATGTTGTGAGGACGGAAGTTCATCATCATCTTCTCATTGCGGCGGCCCAGAACCCAAGAGTAGGCGAGTGCGGACATGCCAGAGCCGATCTCGACGGGAACACCACCAGCGTAGTCGAGAACGCCGTTAACGAAGCCCCAACCATTGGGGTTCCAGACCCAGTACGCGAGAGGGCAGTAGACAAGAGTAGCCCAGAAGAAGACGAAGACCATGCTCGGCACAACGCGGCCTCGCTCGGCGACAGCACCGACTGTAAGAGCGCCGGTGACAGCGCAGAACATCATCTGATAGAAAGAGTAGAGCAGAGCAGGGATAAGAGGAGATCCGACTGAGGGAGCACCCCAGACCTTCATAAGACCGAAATGCTTGAGATCACCGATGAAGGGGTTGCTGGCAGTTGTAGAGAAGGCGAGAGAGAAGCCCCAGAAGTACCACTGGAAGACAATGACGGAGAAGGACATCATGACAACCCAGAGCATGGAGAGGGCTGATTTTCTTCGGGCAAGACCAGAGTACAGGAAGGCGATGCCAGGGACCATGAGAAGGACGAGACAGGCGGAGAGGATGATGAAGGCCTGGTCGCCGGATTGGTACCATTGGTTGAGGTTCTCGGTAGCTGGAGAAGACTCGTGTTAGTATTGGGATGTAATGACGATGAGTTTTCGCGTTGTCGACGATGGGAAAACCTACTGGAATCACCACCAAGCTCTTCATTGGTGCCATTGAAGGCAGTCGGGGGTCCAGGGATAACATAAGACATGTTGAATTGTTGCGTATAAGGTCTCGTGGGATCTCGTTTCGTATATTCGTCGGGTTCAGGTTGTCGAAATATGGAACAAGATGAGATTTGATGAAGCTGAGCAGATCCTTCTCACGTCGAATGACGAGCAAGGTGAAGTAAGGCAGGTAAGTGATGAGTGAGTCCTGCAGAGGAAGAGCAAGAGCAAGGAAAGCTCCACCGGTTATAGGAAGTTATGGAAACAACCTAGTGGGATAAAAACAGAAGGGAATATGGAGAAGAGGAACAGGAAATGCAAGTGATGGGGCAAGACATTAATATAATTGTTTGGCGTGCCTACCTTACTACATGCCTCACATTACAGCACTGCTCTATCTTTAAGACTCAACCCAACGCCAAATCCAAATCCATACCCATGCCCATGCCCATGCCCATGCCCATGCCGGCCGCGGGTCTGTCTCCATGAGCCAAAAACGCCATGGATGTCCTGGGCGTGGGACAATTTGTTGCAGATCTCCTGGTATGGTACAGTACGGGCATAGATAGAGGCGCGACACACAATGAGAGACAAGAGATAGAGATAGCAGCAGAGCTGAGCTGGGGGCACCAGAGATAGGTAGAGTCCAGGGCAGAGATAGCGAGTCCAAGGGTACGTACCAGCACAGCTCAGCCTTTCACAGGGCTGTACGAGCACCCGTTAGTCGCTGTGATACCGCCACAGATTGATCTGATACAGCCAGGTGGGTAGCAAAAGAATAGGGATTCCTTATACACCGAGAGAGTAAGCGACATAAAGACTTAGTTACTTACCTGGGATTTTCTCCTAGCTAGCTGGTCGTTTATTTCTAACCAGTTATATAGAAATCCTGTTTTTTTTTGTAACCTACCTGACAGCGTAGTAACCAGTTGGACACATACAAAAACCACAAACCACAAACCATCCCATGGATGTTTATCGGTACGTACCCCCCAATTGATAGAGATAAAGATAGCGGCGCCTGCATGCTCTGTCCAGGTACCGACCCTAGCGTTAAAGCGCTTACACGTCTTTGGTAAGGCGTCTACTATGTCGACTCCTCTTGCGCCGTTCTCGGCTGGTTCCTGGGTCTTCAAGATCGAAGAAACACCCCTGTCTCTGTCTCTGTCTCTGTCGTCTCGTCCCGGACAGAGTCCGCATCTTTGGTTTTTGGTTTTTGGTTTTTGGTTCATTACGACACGCCCTCCGGGACGCCCGATCTCGACTTGAACTTGCTTTGGCGCTGAGAGGCTTCGCATTAACAATGCACTGCCCAAAGGAAGCTTACCGTGCGTGGAAAGTCTCACATTGTTCAACACGCATGGCCAGAGATAAAGCGTCATACAGGTCATTTCTTATTGTCTAAGTAAAAGAATCATGCTTCGCGTAATCTCGAAACTGGGTGTAATAAGACCCTGTGCCACCAGTCACAAATGGGGGCTGTCGTCTTGGGCATCAGCCGTCCAAAATCTACAATGCGCGAGACCTGAAATCTCATGTCTCATTGGACCGTTCGAAGCTGGGGAGAGAGCCAGAAAAAAAGGACGGGAAAATCCTCCAGCTTCAAGGGGATCCCCTGGGGTCTGGAGTTTGGGGGGGCGCCGTTGACGTGTGATATCTCTGAACGAAGCGTGGGGTTTTCTGTGTCAGAGACCTCCGTTGACAGATTGCTCCATGTTTGAGAATCAAGATCATGGGGGGAAAGCTGGGAAAAAGAAAAGAACAATCTTAAATATTGACTGTGCATGGATGAGAAGACTCGGCTGATATCCGTAGATAGATAGATAGATAGATATCGAGCCGAAATTTGAGCAAAGCTGAAGTTAATCTGTTCAGCTGGCAAGTGTATGTCTGTACTGTCGATACAAGCTTGATGCAATGTTGTTAGGCCTCACCGTTGTCGGTTCACAACAAACTACGTAGTAGCCATCCCATATGTTTATCCATTCTGTGATGATGAAATTCTTTGACCAAGGCCTCTGCAACGTGCGGATGGAGGCGAAAAACGGGCATCTTGAATCATCGGAGACTAGAAACTCCTTGGCTCACTGATCGTCGTGTGTAAATGCGGAGAGGGAACCAAGAGGGAGGGTTGGTCCGATTTACTAGGCCCGAAAGGATTATTCCATTACAGTGAACGATGTGTAAAGCCGTTTGATTGCATTACTACCGCAAAACCTTCAACTCGTGTCAATCACGTAGGTAATATCTGGGGTACGCGAGGTCAGCTACAGCTCTTTTTTGTTCCCGACTTGTTGGCTCTTGAGAAGTCGCCCGATAATCGTATTGAAAACGGTCGAGAGCGCAATCTCTTGGTCTTTGATCTGTCTGCAACAGGCTTGGCGAGATATGCCTACTAGGTACAGTACATGGTGAGACTGGCTACCAATCGCTTCATCTCCAACGTCACCGCACACTTGAGCATTGGATTGGATGGTTTCGTTTGAGCAAAATAACCTTCTTTTGCTTCCCTCTCACATGCGTCTTTATTTACGCGTGAACCAAAGCTACCAAGCAAGATATTGTACGCACCATCCCGTTGCTAAATCGTTGGCGTCACTCAGATAAGAAAGATGTTTTTGCCTGTAATTGGTCCCCAACTTCCAAGTGTCGGAAGCCGTCCAAAGCGAGCATCTCATTTGACGCCCCTCACGTGTAAAGAGCAACTGTGCATGGCTCTAGGGAGTAGGTACTCTTTTTCTTATCAGACGCACAAAGTAAAGAAGGCTGTTGTCGTTAGTTTTTTGTGGGGAGAACCTAGGCTTGATCGGTCGGTACTTGGGTACTTTGCCAATTCATGTGAGTAAAAAAGTTGTTTAATGAGAACAAGGGTAGATTGCTAAATTCATGGACACATCGTAACTTGTCAACCAATCACAAGCCTGACGCCATCTTTCCCGGGGACATTCTCTACAATTCGTGTTTTTGGGAGTTTGCCGTGGTTAATAAAGAAAAGCATTTCATCAATTTATTATGTACTTTTATTTGTATGGCATGCTAAGGTACTCATATCCCGCGATGCTCTCGTGGTTGCAAATCTATCAATCCCCCCCCCATGCTTTCTCGCCTTTCCTTTTCGGACATCGAAATCCGATCTGGCGGAAATCCATCGCTTGGCTACAGATACCCAGCTTACAGCCAAACCTTGGCCGGCTGCCCTGCATTTCAAGCTGACGGGGATAAAAAAAGGCTTGGCCCCTGTATTCCGGGGCATCCCGGTAGAGCGGCAGCCGGATGCTCACTTCCGTACCGTTGCTTCGGGGGCATTACGGGTCCGCTCCGAGTTTTGGTGCCGGCTCTCTACAGTAGACAGTATACATACATACCTCACAGCACTTCATTCAGTTCTTCCTTCACCTCAAGTCTCAGCACATATTTGATCGTGCAGGGAAACAGGGATCTCTCCGAAAGCTGGTCACTTTCACCGAAGCATATGAAACCCACCCGCTCATCTCGGTACCTGATGATTGATTGAGTGACTGACCGTGGTTTCTTGTATATGTATACTTGAATGACGTGCCATGAATCTCAACTCTCAACTCCCAACTCCAACTCCCAACTCCCAACTCCAACTCCTGGCAAAACATAACATCATCCCCAGATTTTACCCATCCAATCAGACACCCTCTATCACAAGCTGATCAGAAACGATGTCCTCTTTCTTATCTTCCCTAGCCTTACCTCCACCAATCAAGACTCGCCAAACCATCAAATCAACACAAATTACACTTGGTCATGTCCGTCAGAGACAAGGTTTATGCACCCCTCCCTGCCCTCTACTGTATGTATGTACTGTACCGCTATCTCTGTTAGCCTCACTCCTATCCTATCCTCTTTCTATTCTAGAAGGCATTGTCCTTGTCCCCGGATCGCATTGCGGGGTGGCTGTCTCGTCCCGCCGACCCGGAACCCCGAGATACGGAGGCATAGCTAAAATAATTCATAATTGTCACCACTCCCGAGGTAAGCTAGGCTGATTTCACCTCCGCCCTCCGTTCCGATTTATACTCTTGACTGGTGAACCTGATTCTCCCGAAAAAACTATGATCCCAGTAGCGGTTCTCTGTGGTTTGTAACACAGGTACCTGTTAGAGCATTGAACCTCATCTGCGTTTGTTTTGCTATAGATAAAGCAAATCCAGACACAACAAATTATGCCAAATGCAACACCTCCGATTCCATAGCGCATTCGAGCACTGGCGAGACTGTGTCGAAATCTCGCCTGATATCAAATGGTCCCTGCGGCCATCGCCAAGAGATAGCACAAAAATATTCTTATAGAACCCCCCAAAGAGCAAACTACCTACGCCTCTAAGGTCCAAAACTTCATTATCCCTAACCTAGCAGTGAATGATGAATGCGTCCACCGGGTATCAATAAGCCAGTAGACTCCTAGCGAAAAAAGAAAAAAAAGTATGCAGGATATAGTTCAGAGATGGAAATGAAACGCCCCAGGATCAGAAAATGCATAGCTTTCCCGATTGTTCCTCTCGCGTCAGCTCATATGACAATATGTCGTGGTTTCGATAGTGCAGCATCAGCCGATATCGCCTGGGCATCGCAGGCCCTACACCTCCGATCTCGTCTCCCACCTGGACTGGCCCCATGGCCATTCCATGTATAGGTCGCAACGTCTTGCGATGTTCCATCTCGTCGGATCCTGTCGGCAGCACCCACTCTACTCGAAATCCGTGCTCCCATGTTCCATCATCGCGCTCCGCAGGGACAGCCCTCCGAGTCAATGTCAGAAGCACGACGCGCCCGGTCGGTGACCCGATAGCCATAAGTGAGAGCTCAGGGGCAAGCGCAATCATGTTGAGTCTACTGGTTGCATGGAAATGTCGCCTCAACCCAGGGTCGCGGAATCGTCCAAATTTGAGCGCGTCCGAGCAGATAACTCCAAATTCCGTCGGCGAGACCCTGCTCGGGATTGGAGAGAATGAGCGCAACTCTATATCCTTCTCGTAGGTCCGTAACAGAAACAGCTTCTTCCCGAGATCTGCCAGATACGCTTCTGGCAACTGTGGATGCCGATTATACTCCGTAGGTCTCCTCCAATAAGCCATCATCAACTCTGGATTTCGGGGTGTTCGATAGACCGTGTTGCTGTGAGGAAAATATGTCATGTCGAGCTTATGGGCAGCCGTTGCGTTCCCATTCGCAGCTTGCCCCAGATCTTCCCTGTTGTCTCCCTGACCCTCAGAGTCCTGCTGCTTGAATGTCGCATCCCAAGCATGAAGATTATCAGGTGAACTACCAGGTAACTCGTAGGTGCTCAGACCTTGCGCCAATTCATGGGCTTGGGAATAAAAGGAACTCCAATCTGTCCCCGCGACGATAGCATCCTCCGACGAATTAACATCTGAGCCGTCTTCCGAGTCGCCTTCTTCATCGTGTTCCTCATCGGTCTCATCATCGGTGTCCTCGAATTCTTCCTCGCCAACATCGCCTCCCAAAAGATCTTCAGCCTGTACAACAAACCCTAGCTGAGGCATATCAGGTTCCCAGGCAAGAGGAATCATTGGGCCAGGCTGGCTTAGTGGCCTCAGCATGTTGTGTGGATTATCAGGAATATTAGCTACTGCGTTCCTGACGTTCACCAATGGTTGTTGACAGCCACTGCCGGCTGGGATAACTTCTAGTCGGTTGGTGGGCACGCCGAATAGCTCCTCTGTAGTCCTGACCTTGAGAAAATCCCTTTCATCCAGAGCAAATATCCCCCATCCTCTGGACGGGGCAGGGTGGAACTCCTCACTTTTGAGTAGATTTGAACATAGTGGTGGAATGACTATTAGACCTCTGTTTCCTTGCCAAATATCTGCTAACCAGGCAGTTCCCTTGATGTCGATTGCGCAAATTCGCTGCGCGTGGCCTCGACAGTCGTCCACAAAACAAACGTTGGGGATATTGTCTGCACTAGGAGCCATCCGTATTACGATCCGCCAATTCCGGGTTCGTGTTGGTATATCTAGGCGTGTCGTGCGAGACAAGCCTGCCCTGCGACTCGGGGGATCTTGTGTTAGAGCCAGAGCAAAGACGACAACCTCATGCCGGTTTGAGCTGACGGCGATCAAGCGAGACTTTCGATGGACAGCCAAGCCCCAAGCTGATATTCCAACATTTTCATGGAAGAATTGTTTCGGGACGGATTTGTGTGACCTGTCGCTTGTGGCACGGCATTCTTTGGCATGTTTCTCAATTTCCTTGGTGTAATATGCCACCACATCTCCGTCGTCGTAGCACGCGAGGACTATTTCTTCGTCGCCAAGGAACCCTGTGATCATATGGTTGACTGTGTGTGGCCGAGACTCGTCAATTTGTCCGCCGACTAACTGGGCGGCAGCACTTGCTTTAGGCTTCAGTTGTAGATCAGGTTGGCTCGGAAGTGCTTGGCTCGGGGCGGCTCGGGGTCTGTACACGAATATTCGGCCTTGGTAAGCAGAGAAGTAGAGCTGGAATGTGTCGTCAGCATTGCGACCATCAAAGGGAATTGGTATGATCGCACATTGTACACTTGAGACAGAGCAGTCAGATTGCTCCGAAATTTCTGCATAGATGGTATCAAACGGTATATTGAAGGCCCGGCATTTCTCTCATCGTCCGAGTCGTTCCCGGGCCAGGTAAAGGGTAGCTCGGCGCTCTGGGGGTGCATGCCCAAAGTCACCCGCTCGCGATCACGAACTGCGGCTTTGGCGCCATCGCCAAACTGAATGGTCGCGAACAAAGCATCAGCGGAAAAGAATATTCTACGCTCACGAACAATACTCACCCGGTCAGTGGCTGTTTGCGCATAGCATTTCCCCACGCATATTGGCTGGAAGTTGCGCTTGTAAGGTTGTTGACTTTCCATCAGCTCTCGCACAACTCATGCGCGGGGAGGTGTTGCAGCTTAGCAATTGCATCCAGGTGGTGGATGGATAGCTGGGATTGGGTAATACCCTGCGCGCGTAAGGCGACTGACTCGCTTGATCTTCGAGGATGCAATGTGATGTGATATGGCTGTCGTTCTCATGCAGAAGGCTGAATACCGGTGCTGTTACTGGGGGAAGCTGCGTGATGATGATGCACAAAACAGCGCAGCGCAGCACTTCCAGCTCAATCAAACCTCGGTCGTCGGTTTGCTTCTCCAAGAGGATGCAAGTGACCAAATCGAGAGTCGCGGGGTGCGGCGCGTCGGTCCCTTGTTATCGGTAAAGAGCCGGCGAAACCTCCACTGTAAGCTAAGGTGCCGATAACCAACGCTCGCAACAATTCANNTTTAGCTTAGTAATTAAATATAACCAATTAAAGTCTAATAAAAGAAGATAAAAATTGCTTTTTTAGACTTAAATTATAACTTAAATTGAATTGTTGCGAGCGTTGCCGATAACTACTACCTAAGTACCTAAGTAGGTATGGAGTAAGGAGAAGAAACAATAACGTTAGTAGGTCAACCCGACTCTTAATTCCAAGTATATTCTTTGAGATAGTACCTAGGTAGGTAGCCTAATAGCTAACAATTTTAGAATTACCTTAGGCTGAGTGATTGCGCTAGGATCATTGTGACGTTGGTACAGAGCTAAGGTACTTACTTATGCGGGTTGCTTTGTGTTGCTAACAGTGGGTTCAATTGTCGACGATGATGTCAATTGCTCGAATAGGTAGGGGATGCACAAAACTGATTCAGTCATAAGATGTCTTTCACGGGAATTTCTAACAACTGATGCTGATATATTGTGTGCCGATAGATAACAATGCTGAACCCATGGGCTCTGACACCATGAATGTCTTAGTTCTGTAGGGTCAAGAACTTGATAACAAGAAATTGGCTTGTTACAACTGTCACTCATTGATACGCACACAAACGTCCACTCCAGACAAGATTCCATTTCGCTGACAAAAGGTATATCCTCCAAAAATCCACATTTAAATCCCAACCCAGCAATGCATTCTCATTTCATCCACAGTCGTAAGGTATATATACATATATCATCATGCTCAAGCCGACATGAGGTCAAGCATATCCTTCATCCGATAATCAAGCACTGGAGTCTTCCAATCATCTTGCAGTAGTCCATATCTCTCCGTTGCATTCCCCTTGGGCTTCCGGGCATTCAGTGCCCAGTATCCAAAATCAGAATCTTTCTCCTGGAGGAAACGAACTAGGTGCTGCCAGTAATTGGCGTCACCAACAGACGGCTGCACAGGCGCCCCGATCTCGCCAACCCACACAGGGGCAATCTGCTTGTCGACGATGTATCCCCAGTTATGGTGCATCGTCCTCGCGAATGAGTCGTAGTCTCGCTGAAGGAAACGTCCCTCCCAGCTTCCCCAGCCAGACCAAGCGTACACGTGTGCTGAGTATACTAGTCGGTGGGTAACATCCAACAGGATAGGACGTTTGCACACCTTGGACAGATCGTTGGAAGACTCGGTGCCCTCGACTATGACGAGCCAGTCCCTATTCATCTGAAGAAGTCGGTTGCCGCATCTTTCAGCAGCTGATGCCCACTTCGGCCACGGCATGGTACCCCAAAGGCCGCGGATCTCATTCCTGAGATCAACACCAATGACAAGCGGGTTGTTGATGTGTGGGAGCATGATAGTCTCCCAGTGTTGGATCCATTCATCCTCGGTCTGTCGCACCCGACAGATGGGGTCCAAATGATCATTCGACCAGCCAGCATCACAAGGATCAGCACCACAACACCAGGTTGCGCTGGTTATGTGGTTGTTTACAATGACAGCGATGCCCGATTTAGTCAGCGTCTCAACAATAGCATGGAAGATGTCCAGTGCCCTCAGGCCCACCAAGTCAGGATTTGCGCGAAGGTGTTTTTCTTCGACAACTGGATTCTTGATGACCAGCTCATCAGCATAAGGTAGCCTCACACTATTGAAGCCGAGCTTCTTGATAGTCTTTGCAATATCATCACGATGTTGGATATCCAAACCTCCAGTGACAAAGAACTCATCACTGGCACCATACCAGTTCACCGAGGCTAACTTGAAACGACGGCCATTGCCATCGACAATATCTCGTCCTCTCGTCCGTAAAGGTAGTGTATAGTTGGTGATTTGAAGATGCTCTGGAGGCGGGGGCAACGGGTTCTGGCTAAATCGTTCGCTGGCAGCATCAGGGATCCAGCTCCGATGCAATGCGGTCTCGACCTTCCAGCGATATGCGTATCCGGCTCCAAGACACAGTATTAAGGCAGCGAGGAGAATTGCGCTACTTGGACTACGTAGACAACTACATCTCCGTGTTCGTGTCCGGATCCAGGATCGCCTTTGAGTTGTTGGCTTCTCCGAGTAAGCGAATCGAACACGCCGTCTGGTTTTTTTCGTCGGTCCCAAGTCTTGTTCGGATTCTTCATCCTCAGTTTGATGCTCATTTTCTTCCTCCATGATACGATTCTGCTCAATATCCGTCCAATCGCCGAGTAAGTGGTTCCGTTGTTGGGAGTCGTCCACCATCGGAGTCGGAGTCGGAGAGCGGGGCCGTGTCCCGCCAAGGAAATGCGGCACGCGAAGACCTGACCACATTCTTCCACTTTGAGGCTGAAGTCACGTTTCTGAGCCTTATCGTATTCGGTTATGTATTTGAGAGCTTCAACTGAGGGTATCGATATGCTGAACTCGATAAAGACGGGGGAAAATATGTATCTTTGTTTGGTAGGCCGTCTTGGGGGCTTCCATACGCTGATATAATCTGTGGTGAATATCTGTGTATGAACAGGCCTGAAACAAAACTTCAATGGTAATGTTTGTGAGGATATCAATCATGTATAACCTTGGGAACAAGGCGGGATCATCAAAGACAACAAGTCACACTGAGAGGGCTGTCTCGGAGCTATTTATCATGCCTTGAGCCTTCAAGTACCCATGGAGCTCTTTGACATACCAGTCCGATCGCCAAGTTATACTCAGGCCGTCCTCTTCCGGCTCATCCGGAAGAGTATGCAGGGCGTTGTGACTAATAGCGTGGTTGATGGAGAGTGGCCATGACACCACGCGACACGGCATTGGGCAGAGACCTCAATTCCGTCATTGGTGAGCTTAAGCTTACTTATTTGACTAAACGGCTCGCTTCATCATTCATTCACGGATGGACGGACATGGCGGGTTTTCTCATCTTTGTATGTAGCTTGACATTATTAATAAGTAATTGACAGCTTGTATCCCGCGTTACCGCTATGGAAATGTCATGATCTGGCGCATGTCAAAGTCAAACAACCCAGATCAGGGAAGATCGCATGGCGGTGCTTGGCATCTTCGTAAAAGCCCGTATTGCCGAACTCGAACACGATGATTCGTTCTCGGTGCCCGCATAACTCCATTGCAGTGTTCCTGAATCCGCAGCTTCCGGTGCTTGCGCAACCTGCTTGGCTCCTCTAGCTCCTCCATGATTCAGACCAGCTTTTGTCTTTGCCATTCCCAGCCAATGTTGGAAACTCGGGGTTGCACTCGATCTGCAATACGGCCATCATGAACAAGCCGGTACCCGACATAAGTCGTCTTATCTCCGCCCATCCTTGCATATTCCCGCGGAAGGACGAATGTCTGAGACAATGCCATTCTATATATGGAGTCACAGACTCACCATTATACCCCCTACCCCCCCTTCTTCCTTTGCTTTTCGTCATTGAGTCTGGTCGGCTGATTCGTCACATTGACATTTCCTCAATTGCTGTTCCTCCTTTATTTTCCCGTGTCGAATTGCAAAAGTTCAAACACCTTGCTTTCGTATTGATGGGCATTTCCATTTCAAGTTTGCTTAACAAAGTAAATGCAGTCGTTGATGTCAATCTCCTAAGCTTGATATGGATAGGAATGGCGGCGGACGGTCTTGATCGCTCTGCGGCCGTCATAGTTTCGGGTATCATCCGAGCCAGCGTGCGGATTGCCGTTTCCCGGGGGTATATAGATTATATGTAAGTACATTCATGAATTAGTAGTCTCCTCTGAACTCTTTCGTATGTGCGTTCAGCCCTCATCATGTTCGGTTCATGGCAAGGGGGTTCATCTCTTTGCTATAATTCGGCATCGGATATGAATCTCCCGTCTCCTGCCCAGTAGGCGGAGGCCTGGGGCTCGAAAACGAACGCGCTGGCGCATGATAGCGTGCAGTCGAACCGAAGTAATCAGGAGTTCTTCGTCCACTCTCTGGGGACTTCACTGGAGTAATGGGTGTTACTGCCGCGCTCGAATCTCTTGAGAGCATCTCGTACGAACGTGGATGGTTCTTGACGTCAACGCGTGCGTCGACCGACACAAATTCCTTCTTGTTCCGAGTAAATGGCTTCTTGATTAAGTCAATCCAGCCTTGAACCATGGGCCATCTTCCGAGGAAGAGGATCAGCCAGAGACCATTCAGCTATGGTTGTCAGCAAACATTTCAACAGGGCAATACTAATAAGGGACACTTACCGCCAAGAGAAGGAGAACAGCCGTGACAGTCGCTTCGTTGATGACCAGAGAGGATGCCTCATCTAGACAAGGTTCCTTTTTACCCTTTTCTTTGAAGAGACATTCGACGAAAGCGCCTGCTTTGGTGGGATCGTCGGTAACAGATTGAACCACGTTGTCTTGAAAGACAAAAACGACAGAGAAGAAGATGACATCAGCAATGATGATGAGCACGATGGCAATACCACGCCATTGGAGTGCGATAACTCGACGAACTCGACGGTAGACCTGCCTTGGGTTCATGGTCTTGATGCTTTGTGTATAAGTGGGCAAGCTAGAGCCCCCGGAGGATGCGCCACTGTCAGACAAGGATGCCAAGTAGACCTTGATACAATAACCAAAGGTGGCAAAAGTAATAATAACGGTCATTCCAGCGAACAGCAGAAGCGGGATCCAAAAGTCGGCCAGACTGTTCTCGTGGTTGATATGGCATGTAGCACCAAAACGGAACGAGACGCCGCTGAAGACGAGAGCCAGAATTATACCCAGGATAGGGACGCCCCATCCAGCTGCCTGAGCAAAGATCATGAAGTTCTTGCCAACGAGAACTTGCCAGCATATCTGTAGGTGAAGGGATACCGACCTGAGAAACACCCACATGATACCTGCCCAACCACCCAGAAGGAGAAAGGTACCAGAGGCGCCACAGACCTTGCTAGTCTGCATGTTATGCGGAGTGATCGTATTGAAACATTGCTCTGGTTGTGCTGCAAGAGGAATCACGAAACCCATCTACAGTCCAAAAAACGTCAGCGACTTCAAGAGACTAGACATGCGAAGCCATTGTGCCCGTCACCTACATTCATAAGCAAAATGGCAACTGTAAGACAGATGCTCAGGTAATGGCGGTTGGTCTTTTCTACAGGCAAGAATGCCCAGGATAAAAGAAGGAAGATGCAACAAATCTGGCTGAAGAGCGAAACCCAGTTCGCAACCGCCGTCAAGGTGTCAAAGCGATCAGGGTAGACCCAGTCCGTCATTGGGCAAGGCAGACAACACTGGATAGTTGCTACTGTTTGACAGAGGCGCCCATCGATAACTAGACGTCTGTCAGGGGGATCATTCGGTGTTTCCAATGCGCAGCTCGCTTACATCCGCCCTCAGAAGGGAATAACGCAGCATCCCAAAATGGTGCAGGGCAAAGGTTGACCCCCGATGTGTTGTTGGCCATGTTGAAATGAGTAGGAGAAGTCGTTAGAATGTGGTGTATGGGTATGCGGTGCCGATCATTCACAGGTCGTACGTATTATGCCGTTAACAGATACTCCAAAATCAAGAACAGTGAATTAGAGACTATGCAACGTCGCTCTTTTCCGTTTAGTTCCAAGGAGAGCGAGGTCGAGGTCGAATTGATTAAGCGTTGTTACAACATAGCAAACGTTTCGCGAATAGTTCGAAGCTGTATGACCGGATGGCAGCACCGAGATGGCCTCGAGGGGGGTGCACTGATATTGCGTGCGGGACAAGAGGTGAGCACAGAAAGGAATGATATAATAGGATGGCGAGAATATTACACGAGAGTTGCTAAGACAGCTGGCATAACAACACCCACAGTGCGATTGGCACATAGACTCATGAGACGACCAGCGAAGACGGAGTCAGTCGCTCGCGTGAGGAGGGAGGGCACACGGGTCATATAAGTTAGAAGAAGGAGAGGGACATGTGTATGTATAACAACCACTACCGACCTCGAAAGCACTGACAATGGGGAATCGAGAACAAGACTTGAGGCGAGGGTGGAGGCAGCAGGGTCTGCTGCTTCTCGGCACCCCTGCCAGACTGGAGAACGAAAAGGCTGTAAGTAGGAGACTTTCTTTCTTTCTTTCTTTCTGTGCATCTGCATCTCTACCCTCCATTCGGAGCATCCTGGATCAGTCATGGCATGCTAGGTATGGCAGGCATGGCAGACCAGGACCAGGGTGGTGGAAAGGGGCCAATTAGAGAGTCCTGGTAACTATACTGTTGAATATACAGGCGCTGTAGACTGCTGAACACCAAGATTCGAAGTATCATTGGGAGATGTGGTCTGTGATGACGAGCGGGCACCGATTCAGAAGGGGCCTGGCAGAGGTGGGCGACGAGGGGGGAAGGGAACGAGTGAGGTTACGGAGTACAGGGGTTGCTAAACTTGGGAATGACCCACTCCCGTGCATCGCATCGCATCGCATCGCAGCCGTTGTGAGGGGGCACAAGAGACAGAGACAGAGACAGAGAGAGGTAAAGGTTCCTGAACCTAGGGACTTTTGGGTGTGGTGCAGCAGAGTCTAAGTCGGCTAAGTTCACCAAGATACCAAAACGGGCATATTTTGGAACCCAAGCCTGCACGTCCACAGGGGGGGGGGAGTCTTCAGAGGCACTGAACCGGAGGTTTCCAAGTGGAGCAACGCCCTATAGCCTGCCCCTGCCCTGCCCTGCCCAACGCTCCCAACAACTCAATTCAAGCCGACTTTTTGATTGGATTGACTTAAGGGGGGGTCTGGCTTGGATTGGCTACAATTCAGCTAATCAGAATTGAATTGAATTGACTGACTTGCAAGATTTTAGCGTTTCCTAATTAGGTTAGTCTGACCCTACAGGGATGGGTTTTTTTTAAACTAACTAGTAGGCTAGGATAAGATAAGAAAACTTTACCCTAAATCTAAAGGAATTTCTAACAAAAAAGAGGTAAAAGGTACTTATATATTACTAATTTTACCTGCTGACTTGCTGACTTGCAAGCCAGGACCTAGGTAGCCTTGACTGACGCTACAGGCGACAGGGACTGCCTGAGGGTTTTGAGCGAGCGATGAATGATCAGAGATCTGACTCAATGAGAACGAACGAACGGCGCAGTGGCAGTTTAATCTTAACAACAGACCGGTGCGTGCACATACCTGACTGTAGTGACTACCTACATACATACAGCGTGCTGACAAGAAGATGCAAAAAGGGAAGGCTTTGCCAAGAGTCATTGCACATCATAGCAAGAAGCAAAGAAAATAACGGCCCCCGGAGAACGTTTGGCACTTGCATTGTAGGCTTAATGGTACAGCCGGTCGACGTCGAGGGGCTCCGGCGATCTTTGTTTGTTGCGTGAATTCGAGTCAGTACGCGGCCCAAGTGATCAAAACACTAATAGTAACTAACCTCTATGTTTTTAGATATACAGGACGAACCCGAGTCTCCAGCAAACTGATCCGTGGGCAGAGCCAAATTACGTAGGTCCTATAGCCACTCTATTAGCAGCTCACCACCGCAGACCGTTGTTTACTAGAGACAATTCTCAGGGCATCTCATCAACCGTGCTTGATTTGAAACTTGAGCCAATGCACAGATGACTCGCTCCGCTGGACAGTGGAGCTGAACTGGACTGAACTGAACTCAGTGCAACAGTCCAAGTCCTTGGAATACAAGAGGTGATCACCAATCAGTGCAATGCCGACATCTCTGATGTACATACAATACATGCAATGTGACATTGTCATCCAACAAAATGAACAAATGATAGTGGTTGACAGGAAAGGCTATTGATGCATTATAGCGTCCTGAATGAATCAAATTGGGTACGTATTTGACTTTCCAAGTGATGGAAGAAGGGAGCTACGCAGGGATTGGGACTTGATGGACAGGCTACAGGCATCGATCTGTGGGGCTGTTCCACGGGGGCCACAAGGCAGACCCAGTGGAGTCTCGGGTTGCCATTGAAGACGACGTTGACTATAGAACATAAGTAACACTTACAAAGTCATTATCACCGTTTTTAATCTTAGTAACTTCATACTAAGGTCTTGTCTGGGATACAGTGTCTTTTCTGGTACCAATTGTTCGCTGTTTTCTACACACTCACCTGACGCTGGTGTGTCTATCCCAGTCAGCGTCCATTGATTGATATCATCACGAGGTTCGACAAGGCATGTCTGGGCTGAGCAGGTTAATAAGAGCCAACATACGCGTAAATACTCCAATACACATCGAACGTCTTTTCTCGGCTTGCCATTCGACATGTCCCGGTGCGCCACCAGCAGATGATCAAAAGCCTGCGCGGCAGGCTTAGCCACTAAAAGTCTCTCTGGATGCTTCAATCACTAGCATCGCCATCTTGGCACTTGAGAGCATCTGTCCCGTAGCTTTGACTGGCTTCTCGGTCCTTCTGACACCCTTGTCGACCCCTGGTCAGTCACTGTCGCTCCGCTGCCTCCGCTGAGCGGCTCCCCTGTCACTCCCGCCAATGCAACGCACCCTCTTGTTGCTGGCTGGCTTTTGGTTCTGGTTGGTTTGGCGCTCTTTGCCACTCAGGAACATCGTCACCCTGTCTTGTCTCTCAACATGGCAACTCAGCTTCTGATTCGCATCTTGAATTTTTCGCTCACCAACGAACCCACTATCATCAAATTATGTTGGGTCCAATCGCTGTTGAAAGATGACGCTCTCAGCTATAACGTATCTAATCCTTACGGCGAAGCATGACATTTTCGCAAATCAACTGGTATATGCGTATTTATTGATTCTTTGTTATAGGCATGGACTCAACGATATAGATCTTGGAACACTCCTTTCACTTCAACCGCCTGAAGTCTTACCACTTCTCCAACAAAAATATTTCACCCGGAAATCTCAAGGAGGTATTTGTGACAGATCTGTTCGAGCGCCATTCCCTTTGGTCGACTCTAAATGCAAGCAACCTCTTGTGGTGAGCTGACGTCGTCTATCACACATATCACATCGAACCATGCTTTTCTACATCACAAACAATTGTCGATATGTTGACCTAACGCATCTCAGCATAGACAACCGTCAGCGCCATTTGTGGGAGATGCCACTCTCTGGACAAACACAACGACTGTATCTATCTGGTGGTGCCGTGCCTTGCTGGTACATTGCATGCAGGTACGAATAAGCAATATCGATGTATCCCATGCTCAGGGCATGTCAGCCGCTTTCGCTCAAGTCTGCGGGACCTGCAAAGCTGATGGCGTGGCATCTTTCCTTTTACAGCCACTCTTCGGCCCGTTGGTGCGATGTCTTCAATGTTGACAACGGCGCCATGTGAAAGCTTGCAGCCACCGATCTAGGAGGCGGGAGGCTAACAGGCCGACGACTTCCTCAACCTGCTCTCTTATATGAGATACCACGGAGGGATTCTTAAACGGTTGAGGAGAATCGCAAGCTTGAACATGCCCTAATGGGCCTCCACTTGTTGTAAAGTCAACCGCATGTACCAGAGAGAGACACTCTCTAACATTAGCAATTTACTTGTATTTCTCTCAGACGTGGAACTGGCTTTCCATATCGATGGTTGTCTTCCCCGCAATCTTTGCCCCAGACAACTCAATCTTTCTCCTCCCCATTTAGCTCGTTAGCTCATGGCCGTGGGGAAAGGGATTCCTAACTACTACCTAGGCAAGGTGTGTAATTAGCATGTGAGTCCTAAGGATCCCGACTATCTGCACTGCAGCGAAACCACATCTGAATGGGAAGTTCTTTTGGGTACGGTAGTCACTAACTAAGCTAACAAAGGAACGACTTGCATTGAGATGTCCCTGGACAAAGGGGAAGGCTCTTCGAGACTTGAATTGGCCCCGGCTCATATTCCTATTGCAGATATATGGCGCAATTTTCACTCACTTCCCATTGATTGTCAAATTTCCAGGATAAAATCGCTCGGAATTATTTAAAATCTGACAGTTCTTGCAAGGGTCGAAGTAAAATAGCCGTCTACCTACCTACGGATACTCCGTCACAAGGCTAAAAGTCTGCCCTTGGCATCTGTCAAAGGCGTGGCGCTCCGGATATATCTCTTTGGCAATGCTATAGACTGGGAGTGTCTTATTACAACCGGTGATCTGATCCATTGTCTAGTGAAGAGTTTGTCGACTTTTGATGTGCCTCACGCCTGCATCTATGCCATGCTTCCTCTCCGAAACCTTGCACGTATTCCTCCAGCCTATACAATTTGTGGGTGCAGTGTCGAATTTGGTATGTTATTCAAGGATCTGACCATTACGAGGCCCGCGGGAATCTTCCCCGGTCTAACAATACATATGTAATTCCGTATATGCAAGACACCGACTTCGGCAACTGGTTAACGTAATAGTCGAACCAAGATACGTATAGGACTCAAAGCTTGGTCAGATATAAGTAACATCCATTCAGTAGGAGGTGGATTCTCTGTCAAACGAAGCTCTCTTGGCAGCTACGTTGGTGTATTATATCCGATTTAATACCAGCATAAGCAATGCTGCATCCGACGGTTTCCACTGTAGCAACACCGTTTCGATTCGAAACGGTCATATTGCTTGAAGTTGTTGCCAAATGTCGGATGTAGTAACACACTCCTCATCTTTTTTGTGAATTGCGGCACAGCAACTAACTGAATTTCCCCTTGTGAAGGAGGGTAAAGACATTCAGATCTGCAGCAACTCAAGCTAGCATAGATCGGGATGCTCAAGATTTGAGACGGTGCATGTGGCCTCTTTAGAGTGTTTATTATCAAGTCCTCCGCGTTCTAGTAACGTTAGGACAACTACGGAGTAGGAAAAGTCAAATACGTTGTGTGGCATCCGGCATTTGATGCTTCCGTACCATGAGAAGAAAAGGGCAGTTAGTTAGTGGCTTTTATTAAAAGCTGAAACGACGGGTAATAAGAGTTGAAACCGAGACTGACAACGAAGCCTATGACACGGTCGTTGTCAAACCCACCCCAAAGTTGACTTTCCTTCTTGGCTACGTTAGTCGATGATCCGAGCCCTGCATCTGGTTGCAGTAGATGTGAGAAGCCCCCTGTGTCTGTCTGTGCAGGAGAGGAGACTAGCCCCATCTGGCCGTAACTCCGAAGGATCATTAACATCAACCGTCTAGGATTCCTCTAGCCTTGCACAGACATCGAACAAGAAACTCTTCAATTTCTACTGCTCCGATCATGTCGTCGAAGAGCGATTCTGTCCTATTGAATGAGCCAAGCTCGGACTTTGTCCTAGTCCAATGCATATGAGTGAGTTTTGGGGACATCGAATATCATATCATGCCTCTGACCCTCGTCGATGAACCCGGGTAGTACTGGAAATCACCGGGGTATCATTACAGAGGGCTGTACCGAAAGTATTCGGCCAATATTTGCAGTATATGTAGGATTAGGATGTCGGGCCACATAACCGCAGCAATATGATCTTCATTATGGATCCGTTGTGGTTGCTTTGCTCGAATGTAACCCAGAACTAGAGACTGGGAGGGTGACCATGTGCCAGAATACCAGTCGGAAGTTTGAGAATCATGTCACAACCTTCTAGCCACGCATTCTAGACGTTCGAAATTGGCCCGGGTTGCTGATGCCTGTCAGGTCGTGAGCCTAACTCTGCGTATTGATGTTCCTCCGCTTCAGCACGTCAAGACGGTAAGGGCCATGGCTGAGATAGCAGTCGCCTAACTGCTGCGTTTCATGATTTTTCCATAGGGTTGTTAGTGCAACCTCATTACCTCGCCATAGGGCCGTCTAACTATGTTTCAATCGCGTACGTTAGCGACTCCAGGCTGGGTAACCGAGAGCGATCCGCACACAGCGGACGATATCCAGATGCGTGGGTATTGCACGGGATCAACACGATAATATCGTGGGCCAAGACCAGAGACCCTGATGATCAGTCGCAAAACTCCTTCAGTCAACCTTTACGGAAGGTGTTGCGAAGAGGCAACAAGAGCCCAATATTCTGGAACCGAAGAAACAATTATTAAATCCCCATCGAAATGCAACTTAAGCACTTGTTGGGGAGCCTGCAGGAAGTGGGAAAACCACATGAGCTTCCTCTTACGACCACTTGGACCGAGCGTGAGACGAATCCTTGTGGACACTGGACAGAAGAGGAACAAGGCTCGCTCAAGCCTCAAGCCAGTTCCAACAACTAAAGAAGACGTTTGAGACCCTTGTCCCTGGCTCGGGGACCAAGCGGCGGAAACACGATCACTTTGAACCGCTGTGATGGGTGAGAGGATTATTGCTTTGAGGTACTCCGTACAGCCGTTCGGGAAGGATCACAGCTGATTGTGATATGGTGTGTAGGTAACATATCAGCGACAAAACCTTAATAAAGCATCATAATATATAGTGTTGTTATCGGTATATCTGCGGACTGTTGGGTCTCGGCGCAATTGTGTTGAGCTGTTGTCTCTTTGATTTCTGATCTGAGACAGTGTTATCATCTTGACTACAGATCAAAGTGAGACTTCGAGGTGGTTCATGAGACCACCTCGAAGAGAAGCACACACAGCTCAGACACGGATCAGACTAGAGCCGAGCAACATATTCGTCAGCGTCTTATAGACCCGGATGTTTTGTTATTCCCAAGTTGATGTAAGATTGCAAGGCCTTTTCGAGGACGAAGTATAGGGTATCTATATCTCATTCGAAACTCTGTCATGTAAGAACACGTGACTGTATGTGCTCGACAAAGGTGTCGAGAGAAGAAGTTATGAGTTTCGCCGTGATGGTTGTTCTTTACAGAAGTTTAGGTATGAGGTTTAAATACAAGTGTTTGCCTAGTAGTTATTCAAATACATGGCCCTTGATCTATAACTCATGTCACCAGAATACGAAAACATCTATCTGATGCTGACTCAGTAGAAGTCACTCACGCATGGAAATGGGTTATGAACTTGGCAGATAGTGATAGTAAGAAGGGTAGATTAATTTAAATTTAATAGTGCCATATATGCAGATTTATATCAAATCTAATCTCATAAGAGCAGCTTCTTGTGTGTGTTGCCAAGTCTTGGGCTGAGGTGAACACTGTTTTTTTTTGGCTGTTGATCTGCCCCGCCGGTGTTGTTTGTCATTCTAGCTTCACAGTGTCACACAAATGACATAACTTGTGACCAACAACAGTGTAAGTTACATCAATCAAGCTCTAGAGCCACCCTCAATCCATTGTGCCGTTGTACTACGCTAGCTTTAGCTACTATACATAGTACGGTCTCGTATTGGATTCATCATAGCGAATTGCCTCAACCCGATTGAGTCACACAAATCATATCACTCAACGTCAGCCAGCTATGGGCAAAGAGACTCCCCTTGTGTCATCTCGACGTCTCGCCAACGCCGAGGGCGATCCTGTCGCTGTTGTCCGCGTTCGAAATCTCCAAACCACTATCCAAGGACCCAAAGATGCCTGGGGTCGAGGTTCCAAGCAACAACCTCTTCTGATATCTGCCGAGGTGTCACTGACGCATGCGTTCCCCTCATCGTCGTCAGACGACAAGGTTGCTTCCGATACCGTTCACTATGGGCTCCTCAGCAAATCCATCCTCAGCACGCTGGACAAGTTGCCCAGGTCAGCCCTGTCGTTGAGCGATGTGCTCAACAGGCTCTGGGTTGACCTTACTGGTTTCCAGTACACTGGCGTGGAGGAGCCTTCCGCCCAGAACACAAAGGCTTTCCTCGACATGAGCCTTATCCGAAGACTCTCAGTCTCGCTCGTCCTGCCCAAGGCCTCGTTGATGGGAAGTGCAATCCGACTCTCGGGATCGTGTCTCTTCGCCGACTCAGCCATCACCACGCGAAGCCTGGAGCTGGGTCTGGAAGGGATCAGAGTGCCGACACTCATCGGTGTCAACAGTAACGAGCGGAACGCTAAGCAAGTCGTCATCACAAACATCCGCATCGACGAATACCAAACCTCACACGATGACTATGCTGTCATTGAGAGTATCATTGTTGATGTAAGTAGATTATGAAAGGGTTGGTAGACAACCATGCTAATCATCACCACAAAGGCCATGTCAGAATCGTCATTCGAAACTCTGGAGGCTTTAGCAGCAAGTCTGGCTTTCCATATTGCCCGGGAACTCAGGACCAAGCGTGACGATTTCTATGGACAAATCATCCGCATTGGACTCGAGAAGCCAACAGCAGTGCCTCTGGCCGAGGCTGCCTGTGTAGAGCTCACGGTCAGAACCGAAGATGTCAAGATCGAGGTCTCTAAGACGAAAGACGTTAGGTTTGATGATACTAGAAACCAGATTGCGCACTCTAACGACAGAAAGTCGTAGTGCCCTTGGGCTTAGGTGGAAGTTTGATACAGGGAGTAAAAAAGTTGGTCGCATGTGCCTATATGGCTTCTTGGATGTACTGTTCCTTTTTCAACTACTCAAGTTCGTTTTCGAAAGTCTGCATATGCTGTACATGAGGCAGTAGATAATACTGATCAACATATAATGGCGTTATCAACACGGATGCTTCAGCATATTCAGCTTCTTCCAACGAAGACGAATTGCCGCAAGTGATGCCTATTTAGTGCCTCTCAGCACTCACTTGTGAACCTCCATTCCGGCCCGTGGAACGTCTCCCTTGGTGACCTTGCGTACAAAGTCGGGATCGGGGTTGAAGAGCATGACGTGAAAGTGCTGCACAGTATTGACCGATTGCAAAGAGTGCCAGTTCCTAAACCAAAGGACCTATGCACATGAGTCTCACAGATGAATCACATGTAGTGATAGGAAATACTCACATTCTCCTCTGGGATATGCGCTCGAAAGGTCTTTGTCACAAAATCATCAATCTCCTTTCTTGCTTTGTCCGTCAAATCTCCCGTGGCGGGATCTTCTACGAGGGCGAATTTTGTCCACACGACAAGGTGCGCTATTCTCGGATCTATCCCGTAGGGAGCATCATTCCATAGGATCTTATAATCTTCCTCGAATTCAAACGGTGCTCCGCGCGGCGTCACTGGAGTACTCCATCCAAGACGATGCTCATGGATAAAGTTGGCGACACTGCCGTACTTCTGTTTCAGATGGAATGCGAAGGCTTTGTAGCGTCTAAGCTCTGAGGGAACACGCTTGAACTTCTCTAAGCGGTTTGTTTGGATGATGTCGCGGACCTCAGCCCAGGAGAAGATGTGGTACTCTTGGTCTGGGGTGGAGAGGATGCCTTGATCTTTCTTGTGGAGGCCTTGAAGAAAGTCAGGACACTCTTCGGTTCTCTGGTCCTCGGGGATGTTCATGTTCCAGAAAGGAACAGTTTCTGTGCTCCCCATGGTTTCTAATGTTGAGTGAGATGAAGTTACGGTGAGACAGACTCTTCGTATTATTGGTGATTATATGGAGAAATCGAGGGGCAATTCTCAGACCGGATATTGCCCATGAGGGAACCAGATTCAGCGTTACTTGAAGTTGATTGTCTCTTTGCCCAATATCTGGTCGTGCGACGTGTTCTTGTGAGGTAGAAGTTCCATGAAGGGTTGAATGGTATGGTTGCGTCTCCACAGAGGGACGCGCCACAGATAGAAGAAGAAGGGTGATAATGCAGATAGGGCACATAAAACATGTCTAGTTACAGTATGTCTAGTCTGCTGGTCACCAATGTTGTTTTAATTCATACAAACTATGAATTCAGACATCGTTGTCGTGCTATTTATAATAAACAAGTGTTGTTTTTGTAGTAGATCCAGGCCAAGTCTCTCAATTGTTACTTCAGTAGCACTCTCAGGACAACTCCACTATAACGGCAGATGAAGGAGTTGGAGGTCCGGCGAGGCCACTGCAATGCATATGATTGTCGTCTAGCTTCCGTGGTTGTGGAGGAGCTGTCAAGAAGCTCGGAGAAACAAGTGACGTGAAACTAATGCCTCCAGTGCTGACAATCTTACCTTATCTTGCTTACTAGGTAGGTTGTATCTGTGCTATGGAGGTAAAATGGTGGTGAATCTAGGGTAGCGAAAGAAAACAACTGGGTAGGTTCTCATCCAGCCTCTTATCCAATGCCAAGGCCACGTGGAGAGATATAAGCCCCGATGTAATATGGCAGGTCGAAGCTTGCATTTGACAGGAGCCTCTAATAAATCAGCTAGGTACCTATCTTTTGGTCTCCATTCACTGGAAGATTGGCCACGGAACGGAACGGGAGAGGCCCAGTGTTCCAGATCTTGTTGGAAATGTCAATGGTTACCTATGCCAACGATATTACATACAATACTCCCGGTCTTCTGATACATATAACAACCACAACGCTCACAATACTCTCTCTTCAACCTTGTAAGCAAGAATAGGCATCTTGCAGGGAGATCGACCGATGTAAAGATAGCGTCAAGACTAGGTAGCCATGATCAACCTCGTTGCATCCACTTCTGCTCATTTCGACTGGGCCCAAACCCGCGAGGATCCAATAAAACAGCCAATTACAGAGCCGAGATACTTGCTGTGTCTGGGCGTGAGCTCTGGGAGCTTTGGCCCCGTTCCTCGTCTTCAACTCTGATTCACCGATAAAAGGAGCCTGGGGGCGCCCGTAAGCAATATCAACCACCTTGTTGTTGTTGAAAAGAGGCAAATGGATGCTCCAAAAGAAGCTGAAATTCACTCAAAGCAAGGTGTAATGAGCGGTTTGTTTGCAACTCGGGAGGCAAATAGTAGCATATTAATGAGGGATATCATGATGGTGGCGGCACACCAAGAAAAATCAACCATGATACCACCCAATCTCAATCAAGGTTGCCTATTTCCCTTGATATTCTTATTCTCATTCTCGGCTACTCTCTCTCATCTGTGCATTGTATCTGTAAAGGACCGATCTCGAACATACAGCCCTCAGGGAGCACGAAAACTTGAGACGTTAGAGGAGGATGCTAAAATAAACTCAGTCAAGAGCTCCCTAAGTTCAGGCTAGAGTTAGTTACCCGAATATTTTTTTATCATTCTGAAATCTGAATAGAGGTCCTAAGCTACCTAGGTTTCTTGCCTCCCCTGGCCAGTCTCACCAACAACCTCGCACCTCGAGTGCTAATAATACCAGCGGTAAATGGATACCTCAAGAAGAAATGGGAAACAAGATACCGGGGATCCTGGCTGGTTCGCCCGCCGCAAGCCTACAAGGTGAGAGAGATCGCTGGTGCAAGTGGTGAAGTGGTGGGGTTTAATCCCCGTGGTATGGGTATCGTGAAGGTGAGCAGAAATGAACAATTACGACAACTCCATGATACGAGATGTGATAATAAACAACAATAGGGGAGACGAAGGCACTATTGAGCCTCATCTCATCTTCACCGCAAGCCATCATATGTAACTGGTCGGTGAAGATGAACAGGGACGGGTACTAGAGCATGGGAACAAGCCTCCATTCCCCAACGGCCAGGGAAGGGGCAAAAAAACAAAAACACACGGGAGCTGATGATGAGATGGCCTAGACCAGGTACGTGCAGCAGTACATACTGACTGTATCTCCAGTATCACTGAGTTAGTAGACGGACGGTCTGCTCGACCATTGCGAGCTGGGTTGTCACCGCAAGTCTACAAATCTCGGCTCCTATGTTACCCAACCTTTACTAAATCTGCACCAACAAAAAGAGAGGCAATTGCTGGAAAAGGACAAGAAGCAGAATCAGTTGAGTGAGTGTGCAAGACAGAAAAAAAAAAGACAAAAAAACAAAAAAACCGACTCGACGTCACTGCTACAACTTGGATTGCAGAAAAAGTGTCAATAGTTCTAAACTGCTATCGTTGTTCGGCTTCTTTTGTCCGCCTAAGAAAATAGCTCCCTCGCCACCCCCACCAAGTTTACAAGCAACAGCTGCAAGCCCGGCATCACCGCCCCGCATCTAACTCTGGCGCGCTGGTGCTGGTGCTCGCCTCCCCTTTCCCTCTCGCTCCCGTTTGTTTATTAGCTGCTTGACCTGGTTACCTTGGTTCATTCCTCTCCTCTCCTTCTCTTTCTCCCTCGCCATTAACAACTTCTTGATCCTTCTCCTCTTTCTTCATCCCCCCTCCCCAAAGGCTATATCTATCTACTACTCCCGTTGGCTTCCATCGTGTTACTCTAATTCCACCTTATTAATATTCTCCACGATTCGACCGACTCCCTTCACAATGGCCAGTGCTATCAAGAGTGCGCTGCCTACCCACCTCAAGCCCAACAGCGGCGACGAGCAGGGCAATGAGCGTCGTCATGGCAAGACGCGCAGTCACATGGTGAGTTGGTGTGAATCAAGATACTGCTTCACCTCCCCATCATCACATGCATGCCACATTATACAAACCAGATGCGATTGCGTACTTTGTTCGCTCACGGTGAAGCTTCACTGTATCAAAGGTTCAATCGTGACGCCCATTGCCAGTCATATGGATGTCCAGGCACTTGACATGACTGCAAACAGGCCCGCGTTTCCACATCTCTTCACATCTGCCAGATGGACTTGATTACGGCTCGCGCATTCACTCGCAGCTTGATGGCTTTAAAGTTCCTCGATGAGGGTGCGAAGCTTCGTCCTTCTCTCTTCTTAAAAAAAAAAAAAAACAGCCTGTATCATGTTTTTACCATAAACAACACTAACCCATCATGCTCCAGGCTTTCGAGAACACCTCCACCAACGTCGCTGCTGCTCAGATGCGAAATGCTCTGACCAACCTCGCCGAGACCGTCAAGGATCCCGAACAAAAGAAGGCAAGTCCTTGAACCCGAAACATGTGGTTCCTCAATCAGTCAAGTCTAACCAGACGACAGTTGTTCGAGACTGAGATGGACAACTTCTTCGCCCTTTTCCGACGATACCTTAACGACAAGGCCAAGGGCAACGCCGTGTATGCCTCCCTCCCGACCAGATATATGTCACAATACGACAGTTGCTGACGATAGTTTAGAGACTGGGATCGCATTGCCCCTCCCGCTCAGGGTCAGGTCGTCGATTACGAGGATCTTGCCAACACCGAATCCGTCCAGTTCCTCAACAAGCTGGCAGTTCTCAAGCTCAATGGTGGTCTGGGAACCTCCATGGGCTGTGTCGGCCCCAAGTCCGTTATTGAAGTTCGTGACGGCATGTCCTTCCTCGATCTTTCCGTCCGACAGATTGAGTACCTGAACCGTACCTACGACGTCAACGTCCCTTTCATTCTCATGAACTCCTTTAACACAAATGACGACACTGCCGCCATCATCAAGAAGTACGAGGGCCACAACGTCGATATCCTTACCTTCAACCAATCTCGATACCCCAGAGTATACAAGGACTCTCTCCTCCCCGTCCCCAAGGATAACGACTCTCCCATCAACGAGTGGTACCCCCCTGGCCACGGTGACGTTTTCGAGTCTCTTTACAACTCTGGCATTCTCGACAAGCTTCTCGAGCGAGGCATCGAGATCATCTTTCTTTCCAACGTCGACAACCTGGGCGCCGTGGTCGACCTTCGCATCCTCCAGCACATGATGGAGACAAATGCTGAGTACATCATGGAGCTGACCAACAAGACCAAGGCCGACGTCAAGGGTGGTACAATCATCGACTACGAGGGCTCAGTCCGCCTGCTCGAAATTGCCCAGGTGCCCAAGGAGCATGTCAACGAGTTCAAGTCTATCAAGAAGTTCAAGTACTTCAACACCAACAACATCTGGCTCAACCTCAAGGCCATCAAGCGCGTGGTAGAGAACGACGAACTCGAGATGGAGATTATCCCCAATGGCAAGACCATTCCCGGTGACAAGAAGGGCGAGTCCGATATCTCTATCGTCCAGCTCGAGACCGCTGTCGGTGCTGCTATCCGTCACTTCAACAACGCTCACGGTGTCAACGTTCCCCGACGACGATTCTTGCCCGTCAAGACCTGTTCCGACCTGATGCTGGTCAAGTCTGATCTCTACACATTGAAGCACGGCCAGCTTCAAATGAGCGCCGCTCGCTTCGGTGACGCGCCCCTGATCAAGCTTGGTGGTGACTTCAAGAAGGTCTCAGACTTCCAGAAGCGAATCCCCTCCATTCCTAAGGTGCTGGAGCTGGATCACCTCACCATCACCGGTGCCGTCAATCTTGGCCGCGGCGTAACGCTCAAGGGTACTGTTATCATCGTCGCGACAGAGGGTAGCACCATCGACATCCCCCCTGGATCGATCCTTGAGAATGTGGTTGTCCAGGGTAGCTTGCGCCTGCTCGAACATTAAATTGGGAGCTTGTTTGGATGTTGTACGGTTCTATAGGAGACTGTCTCAGGGTTTTGACTTGTCACGGCCTTTCGGGGTGCATAAGATGGACAACGCATGGGCAGACATGTCATGAGGCTTGAGGATTGGAATATTTATCCTATGGTATGGAAAGAAGAGAAGCAACGTCTCCGAATTGGTAGACATGGGAGCCTGATTCAAGCGTCACATTGAACGCTTGCTGGGAGGGTATGGAGGATAAGGTACACTTTGAGTATGTACGTACTTGGCAAAACAGCATTAGCTTGATACCTATACATAGGTACAGCACATTTTTAATTGAAAAGGACAAATGACAATTTCTCGACAAATGAAGGGTCTCAGGGAAATGTGCCGGACAAGGTCGTCGACTCATGTTGGGACACGCCACATCATCTAACTCAGCACTGTCGATTATTAGACAAAACCAGTCTTTGTATTAGTGGTGTTTCCTTGTAAATGGGGCTGATGGAGCCGATACATCCATAGCCGGCAGGCCTATCCTCATTTTGGAACAGATCCTAACCTTAAATCTTGTAGGTTTGCAATTACGGTTTACCAGCCCCTTTGGCTTGTTCAAGCTTCAAAGTTCAGGCGGACTACGGAGTAACGTCGTCGTTCATCGGACGCATGACAACGACGTTGATACTCTACTTCTATACTAAGTTTTTGTGAGGCACAGTCGCATTGAAAAAGTCTATCCATCCTTGGGTGGCAGGGTGGCTCACACGTACTACCGAACGTGTTGCATATGGTCTAAGAGCAGGATGATGGTGTCAAAACACCAGGTTGTTTAAAGGTGAGACGCGGGGCGAAGGATCTGTTTCGACACAGGAGGCTGGAGGATCATAGCACAAGGCCGTTTACAACCTTTTGCCTGTTTGCTACCTCGATTTGACGCCTATGGCCTATTAAAAGCGCTGGCAAAGTGAAATCAAAGGACTTAGATCGGCACTCATGGCGTTCCACATCAATGAGGCATTTCCTTCGATCTTGAGTACCGAACCAGGGTCGTGGAAAAACTCGACGCACTTCGCACTAAAAACAGCTACCCATCTCCGTAAGGTTTGAATCCTACCCTGAGAGAGGAGTCATGATCCGAGCCGATGGACCTCTCCAAAGTGAAGACATTGTTAGCATGTTTGATATGATATTCCCAACCGAATGCCCAGCCGAAAAATCCGGGCTTAGATGATTCCGTGAGATTGATATAGGAGATAGGAGACATCCCATGAATAATATCGTGAAAGCTTGGCGAGAATAAGCATCCTCAACCAACCAAGCTGTAAGCATGTGGCTTTCTGACTTCTCGAATCGGTCTAGTTCGGAGAGGGTGGCCCCGTCGTTCCATTTCATCGAGCGGCAATGCACGTTTGCATATTGTTTGGTTTGTGGGGTTGTGTGAAGAAAGGGAGCGCGCTGTTGGTTAATGTGAAGTCCGGGCTGGCCTAAGCAAGGCCAAAAGTTGGGGACCCCAGCCTGATTACCTCCTGGGCCATCTGTGATAATGCCTGCAGTTGCAATTCATGGCTCATTGACCAGGAAGTGCCTTTGTTGATCCTGGAAGAACTTCTGACTTATCATGTAATGTCCTCATGTCTTGACAAACTTGACTTCTACCGCAGGTAACTGGGCCGGTGTTTCTGAGTGTCAATAGGACGGGGGAAGGCAAGACAGTCTGACAGTAAACAGAGAAAAGTCTTGCTTCAGCCTACAAGGCTGTGTGTGCCCAGACCCTCTGGATCGTCGTGGAAGAGACACTCATGGGTCACATTACGGCAATGCTCGGTAAGACTAAGGTCCTGATCGGCAAGCCCGGTGAAATTCGTCAGGCTGCAAAGTTAATATATTTATATAAGTAGGTTAAAGAGGTTATACTAAAAGAAGGCTATTTTATATTTATAAAGAGCTTTTACTACCTTTAGGGCTAATTTTAGATTTAAAGGAATTGGGTTAACTTTTATATAA